>CM076571.1:756622334-756909421 GCA_034641835.2 Pinus albicaulis | reverse complement strand
TCCATTATAGCATTTCCAAAGCCTTTTTTGTAGTCTTCAGATTCTAGGCTCTCTTCCCCATAAGGTGTAAATATGCCTAGTTCTTCCTTAGTGAGGAAAATAGTATCCTCATTGTTTACTCCCATTAAATTTATGTGGTTTTCCTCTGTTTCTTCAATCACTCCCTCATCTTCATCATCATATTTTTCTTGGAAAGGAGGTCTGATTTTTTGATCAGGGCCTCTTTGTGTAATTTGAGGGGCATTCCTTCTAAAGTTTTAGTTTTGGTTCTAATTTTGATTTCCGTTTTGAGGAGTTGTTTGGTTTTCTCTAGGATAAGATCTCTCATTCATGTTTATTCTCTCCATCATCCTCTCCATTGTCCTAACTAGGCTGTCAATTTTAGCATCAGATGTGGAGGGTCCAGCTTCATCTTTTTATGTAACTTTTTTCTCTGTTTTAAATCTTGCCATTGGGAAAATCTCTTGAGAGGGTGGGGGGGGGGGCGAATCAGTATTTAGGACTTACTCAACAATTTTTACTTTTCCATTCACTAAAACCCATACGCTACTTTGCTGAATCCAACTAGCATATACACGCGGATATCCTTCATAAAACTCGCGTATACACAGAGATCTTATTATGAATTTATTTCTTTACTTAGGTCTATGCATCATTCATTCATCAGATGTTTAGTTAATAGTAAGCATGTGTAGTAATAACAGAATAAACCATCACACATAAGCAACACACATGAACACCAGGATTTTAGGTGGAAACCCAAGTCAAGAGAAAACCACCGCTGCCGTTGTCTCGGCCTTCAATATTTTATTATAGAGAAAACATCATACAACCATATCTTAAGTGCAGGACTCATGCAGCCATGCGAGCACCCACCTGCGAAGGCTGCAACCTTTCTCATTCACCGGCCTCTCACCAGAGAGCTTCCTTGCTCTCGTTTATGACCTCACTGGAAGAGCACCAACTTTTGACTGATGGCTACAACCCTCGGCACCTCTATAGACCACGTTTCTCATCAATTTTCACACTTGATCCAATAGCTTTCCTTTAGAACACAACTTGCAGGCCACTTTTCATCATATTTTCAGACTGGACCCACTCCACACATTTAAGCTCAATCATACATCAAACTGATACTTATAACTCATTGACAGATAACAGTAACACAACAGAACAAATCAGAGATTCCATACTTCATACTTTAGCAAACCCTAGTTTTTCATACGCGCTTTCCTTTCTCTGGTCCCGCGTATATACGCGCTTTCATGCATATAAACCCGCGTATACATCTGTACATATTACAGATCTAATTTCACAACCCATACGTGCTTTCTCTGAAGACGACCTGCGTATACACGCGCTTCCTCTGTTACAAACTTGCGTATAGATCTTCAAACATTATAGGGCATCATACTTCTTTAGATCAGATATTCAGTTCAGATTTTACCCTTCACTTCAGAAAGATGTTCACCTCATCTCAGATCTAAGCATTCCATAAACAGATCTAGAATATACAAATACATTTCAGATCTAGATTCCCTTCTTCATCATTTTCTTGATAGGTGCATCACAGATTCAGATCTATCATCAAACTGTTACCCTTTCCATTTAGACATACTTCAGAGTGAAGTATTCATTCAAACCTAGACACACACACACGCATTTGCACAATGAATTTCTTCTCCTTAAATAGATATAGCCTTTGACAATACCATGAGAGAAAACCATACAACTTCCAATGGTTTTCCTGGATGGGATCATATAGACAATCCAGTGCTCAATACAATGGGTCAATACCATGGTAGTAACCCCTGGTTTTATTCTTTTAGAGCGCAATTGATCATACACGAATTAGCACGTACTTTTCCACGTACATACGCTACTTTGCCTTAAAAAATCCGCGTATGCATAGTGACATACCTTATTTATCATTTCTTTGGCACTTCTTGAAATTCCTTTCTTCTGTTACTTCTGAGCTACTTGTAGAACATCAGATTTACATCATTAATAAACTCATCAAGCATCAAGAAAAACTTCATTAAGTAGGTTTCCATCATCTTCATCAAGTGGGTTTCCATCAAGGACAACACTCTGAATCATATTGCCAACAATCTCCCCCTTTGGACTTGATGGCAACCACGATGGTGTTTGATCACCATAACAGATAGATACATTAAGCACAACCATTATTCATGATATTCTCCCCTTATTCAAACACCATGTCACTCTCCCCCTTTGACATCAAGGGCAAAGGGCGGATCAAAACCAACACAAGGTTGTTTTCTCCTCATGTAGATAGAAGAGCGATGTAGATCTGATGTGCACTGAAGTTACCATGCTCCCCCTGAGTTCATGCTGAATCTTCAAACATATTTTTTAATGAATTACATGACTCTATGACTTTCCGATCACCAAGGACTCATACTTACATCAAAGATCCAACCAAGTGGATTTACATATGAGACTCAAATACCCAACCAAGTGGGTTTACACAATTTGACTCAACTACCCAACCAAGAGGGTTTACACAATTTGACTCAAGTACCCAACCAAGTGGGTTTACATATTTGATCAAGTCCTTACATGACTGAATATTACAATTTTACATCATAGGTCTCAACATGACCTTTTCATCAAATTACAAATATGACTTTTTATGACCAGTACCAGAAAGACCTCAAGAGAGAGAGATCTTATTTTAGAATCATCATAATGTCAACAATGCATTACGCTCAGCAAGGCTAATGCTCCCCCTGAAAAATGTGCATCCAAGCATCCTTTCCATATGACCAAGGCTCCTCCTTAGCTTGTGCAACCTAAAACTCTTTCAACAGCAAGTTATCAGCAACAATCTCTGCATGATCTGTCCTTATCTCTGAATCATAAGACTTCCATCTCATCCATGTGTGAAAAAAAAAAAAAAAAAAAACAGGGCTCATCCATAATCTCATCATAAGAAACCATGTATCATGTCATCATCATTTAGAACTGAGAAATAAGCAGATACAGTGCCAATAATACAATCATTATTAGTCAGACTGATGCTCCCCCTGAACCTGTGCTCCTAATCTTCAGCTGTCATACTAATTTTCTTATCATAAATGCATACGCGACTGTCTCCACTGGAACTCGCGTGTATACGCAGCTTTAGTTCATAGAACCTGCGTATGGAAAGTGAAACATTGAAAACTTCACATTCCTTCATCTCCCCCTGAGTTTGTACCACCTATACCTGTCTTCTTCACATCAGATGCTCTGTCAGAAATAAACATAACCAGAATAACCAAAACCATCATGGGAATCACCATACATCACTCCCCCTGTGACGATACATTACTAATCCCTATAATGTATCTCACATCACTCCTGCAGTCATTAAGAGAAGTAAGCTTCAGAAGCGGATGACTGCAGTAGGGTCAATATTCCCTACATTTCTGACCGGTCCTGCTTCTTTTTCCAACTTTGCTTTAACTTTCTTATTGTGTGCTGGAATTTCTCCAATTTTTCAGATCTATTCATTCGGCATTCTTTTTCTACATGTCCATACTTTTTACAAGTATAGCATCTTATGTGACCAGAAAAGTAAGCATAAGGATCATAATGTGTTGTTCTATTCTTCCTTCTATTGCAATCAGCTGCTTTATGACCATACTTGTTGCATGAAAAACAATATCCCTTGAAGCAACCAGAGTACCTTTCTGAATAGAATCTGTTTGATTGTGACTGAAATGATCTGCTTCTGCAATTTGCTGCAACATGCCCATAATTATGACATTTAAAGCATTCAACATTATTGAATTATTTCCTTTGAGAATTCATGATTGTAGGTTGACCTTTAGTTTCTTTCAACACTTCAGGTTTTGCTTTGACATCCTTTGAATCTTTAGCACTTCCTTGCGAACTAGATTCTCCTTTGACAGTTTCATGAAAACCAAGACCAAGTTTAATAGCAAGAGACCTTTGATTACTAAGAATATTGTCCAGAATCTTAGTACTATCTTGAAACCTCAAGAGTTTATCCTTTTCTTCTAATTTACCTTTGAGAATGTTTACCTCAACTTCCAATTTTTGGCATTGCTTCTTCATGCTTTCTTCGACCCTTTTTTCTTCTACTACTTGATCATTTAATTTTAATATTTCTTCCTTCAACCAATTTTCTTGATCTTCACATGTTTGTAGCAATTCTTCATTCTTCTTATTTGATTTTTCTAGATCTTCATTGAGAGAGATGATTTCTACTTCAAGTCCTTCAGTCTTCTTATTTGATTTTTCCAGATCTTCATTTAGATCATTGATTTCT
The DNA here is from genome assembly GCA_034641835.2 of Pinus albicaulis. NCBI lineage: Eukaryota > Viridiplantae > Streptophyta > Pinopsida > Pinales > Pinaceae > Pinus > Pinus albicaulis. The sequence continues at coordinate 756,905,121 of CM076571.1, read as the reverse complement.
ACTTCAAGTCTTTTATTTCGATTGCTTCCATAATTGTACAACTTTTGATACTTGTCTACCTGTCCATTCAGAATTTCTATCTGTCCTTTCAGTTGAGAGATCATCTCATTGTAGATACTATCTCTTTCTTTAAATGATCTTTGTTGATCTTCAACTTTAATCTTGAGAGCTTCTTCTAGATCCATAACATTACTTTCACTATCTTTACCATTGTATGCACAAGAAAGTGAATCACAAGAACCACATTCAATACCTGTTTTATTTTCCTCATTTTCTGCTGCACATGTTTTCTGAGAAATCTCCTTTTGAGTAGCCTTCTTCTTTTGCTTCCTTGCCATGAGAACTAGTAGATCTTGGTCAGAATCTTCTTCATCTTCACTTGACATTTCATTATTATCTTCATTTGCATAATAACTCTTTCCCTTTACAAATTGTTTCCCTTTATCATGATTTTCTCTATAAGGACATTTCGCAGCATAATGACCAACTCTTCCACAATCAAAACACTTGAAGGGTAGCTTACCTTTGAATCTTCCAGTACCTGGTTGGAGTCTCCTTACAAAATTTGCTTCTTCTTCTTCTGATATATAACTTGATTCCTTGACAACTTCCTTTTCTTTTCCTTTTGCACACACCTTAAAAGCAACTTCTTTGATTTGAGAGGGACCTCCTTGTCTCATTTCATAAGCAGTCAGAATACCATGTATTTGAACAATAGTAAGAGTTTGCAGATCTTGCCTTTCTTCAATAGCTGATACTTTTGACTCAAATTTTGAAGTCAAAGATCTTAAGACTTTTTCCACTAGAGTAGTATCGGTTATGGTTTCACCCAAACTTCTCATACGATTTACAATATCATCTAGACGTAAAAAGAAACTGGCAATACTCTCATCATTATGCATCCTTAAATTTTCATATTCAATTCTGAGAGTTTGGAGTTTTGCACTTTTTACCTTTGTATCTCCTTCATAGCTCAGAATGATTTTGTCCCATATTTCTTTTGCTGAATTTAGCTGCATCACTTTAGCAAATTCTGGTTCAGACATGCTTCCTAATAAGACATTGACTGCTTTGGCATTGATTTCATATTTCTTCTTTTCTGCTGCATCAGTAGGAATACTTGCCGGATACTGATAACCTCCTTCCACGATTGCCCATACTTCTGCACCAAGACTTTGCAGATATGCTTTTGTTCGTATCTTCCAGAATAACAGATTATTTCCATTGAATAGAGGTGGCCTTATAGAAATTATCCCTTCATGACTTCCCATTGCGACGGATCTCCTTCAAGTGATCAAGCTTCTGCAGAAGGACCTGCTCTGATACCAATTGTTGGGAAAAATACTGAGGGGGGGGGGGGGGTGAACCAGTATTTAGGACTTACTCAAAACTTTTTACTTTTTCATTCACTAAAACCCATACACTACTTTGCTGAATCCAACTAGCATATACACGTGGATATCCTTCATAAAATTCGCGTATACACAGAGATCTTATTATGAATTTATTTCTTTACTTAGGTCTATGCATCATTCATTCATCAGATGTTTAGTTAATAGTAAGCATGTGTAGTAATAACAGAATAAACCATCACACATAAGCAACACACATGAACACCAGGATTTTAGGTGGAAACCCAAGTCGGGAGAAAACCACCGCTGTCGTTGTCTCAGCCTTCAATATTTTATTATAGAGAAAACATCATACAACCATGTACTGGCACAGACTCATACCAGCACGCAGGCACCCATCTGCAGAAGGCTACAACCTTCTCTTGTTTACCAGCCTCACCTAGAAGGGAGCTACAACCCCCTGCTCTCATTTACCAGCCTCTCCTGGAAGGGAGCTACGACCCCCTACTCTCGTTTACCAGCCTCTCCTGGAAGGGAGCTACAACCCCCTTCTCTCGTTTACCAGCCTCACCTGGAAGGGAGCTACAACCCCCTGACTGAAGGCTACAACCCTCAACACCACCATGGACCACGTTTCATCAATTTTCATACTGGATCCAACCCACACAATTAAGCTCAAGGAACATTCATCAAACCAACAACTTTCTCTATAGTAGCATAATCAATATTTGAACAACCCAGATCATCATTGACAGATAGCTGTAAAACAGCAGAACAGATCAGACATTTCATACCACATACTTCAGCAAACCCTAAATTACATACACGCTTTTTATTCACTGAACCTGCGTATATACGTGCTTTCAAAAATACCAACCCGCGTATACATCTGCACACATTTCAAAGCTTACTTCAATTCCCATACGCGCTTTCGCTGAATACAAGCCGCGTATATACGCGCTTTCTCCTCGACGAACCTGTGTATAGATCTTCAGACATTTTAGGGTAGTGCAGCTCTCCAGAACAGATAAAAAACTCAGATCTTCATTCTTTACTTCAGCTCAGATTCGCCAGATCATAGATCTAATCATTCCATAAACAGATTAGAAGATACATATACATTTCAGATCTAGAGATCCCTCTTCATCATTTTCTTCATAGGTGCATCATAGATTCAGATCTATCATCAAACTGTTACCCTTTCCATTCAGACATACTTCAGAGTGAAGTATCCATTTAAACCCAGACTCATGCACACCCTTTGCACAATGATTTTCTTCTCCTTATATAGGTTTACCCTTTATCAATACCATGAGTCAAAACCACATAACTTTCGATGGTATTCCTGGACGGGATCACATAAAAAATCCAGCGCTCAATACAATGGGTCAAAACCATGGTGGTTACCCCTGGTTTTACACATTTAGAGAACAATTGAACATACGCGACTTGGAACGTTATTTCCCGCGTGCATATGCTACTTCTCCTAAGCAAACCCGCGTATGCCTTGTGACATACCTTATTTATCATTTCTTTGGCACTTCCTAAAATTCCTTTCTTCTGTTAATTCTAAGCTACTTGTAGAACATCAGATTTACATCATTAATAAACTCATCAAGCATCAAGAACAACTTCATTAAGTAGGTTGCCATCATCTTCATCAAGTGGGTTGCCATCAAGGACAACACTCTGCATCATATTGCCAACAAAAGGGGCTGGATCATTTTGACTGGGTCAACCTTGACCAAATCTATAGTGTTGTCATGGAGGGGTGGCCATCAATGAGGTACAACACAGTTTTAAATGGATATGATTTGTGTGAAAGAAGTGATCTCATTGGAAGTGGTTTAGGGTTTGAAAGCTCTTGACTTATAAAAGGAAGAGGATGGCATCATTAGAGGGTTGTTGATGTTTATCATATTTTCTGAATATATGGTCTGTTTAGACATATACCTTTCACTTGCTGTTTAGCTGAGACTGAATGTTGTTTAGCATTGGGTGTTCCTGATTGGGAATCCCACCTCTTCCCATTGAGTAGCTCTTGGGAGAGTTTGTATTGCATTGTCCACTATCTGGCTTAGGGCCAAGATTCTTCTTTCAACTATAGTGGAGATAATGTTGAGGGTTTGGCTATTTTTGCAAGCTGCAGCAATTGGAGACTATATCTTTCAGATCTAGGCCATTTCAGTGCTCCTTTTCAGTGGAGGAGGTTTCTACTTCAGCGGGAGGACAATATTGGAGGGCATTGAGCTCATTTTTAGATCTTGGCATGCCAACCATATTTTGATCCCTAAAACGCAGTTTTATTCCAGATTTACGTTATTTCTATAGGCATAGTTACAGGGTGGTTCAGCACACCATTTGGAGAGATGATTTTCTGGTGTTGGGGATCTACCCTTCACTTTGGAGATCTATTGGAGGAGGCTATTCTATTTCTCATATCAGTTCAGCCACAATTTCTAGATCTCTAATTTTCAGTAGATCTGAAGTCTTAGATCTCAGATCTACAACTTGTACTTGGTGTTTTGCTGAAAACCCCACGGGGGTTCTTTAGAGGATCTTGTATAATGCATGGATCTGATATAGATCTAACAATTTATGCACATATCAGCTCTAGATCTGATGTATAATATATTGCTATTGCAGAGGCAATAAAATAACTCTGTAATGGTTTTCCATCTTTATATCTAAGTTTCATCACCTCTTATTGATGGATTTTCTTCATTGGAGACTTGTATTTCCTATTATGCATCTTATGGGCCATCTTTTACATCTATTTTGCTGCTATAAATACATATGAAAGGTCTCCATATTGGCCTCCTAATTTATAAATGATGATCTGCGTTATTTTTCTATCATTTTGCATTATATTGTTGCCTTCCCCATTTTGGAATATTACAATGGTATCAGAGCATCATCTTGGCATAGCCTGTGCATTCTAAAGCCAATATGTCATCTGAAGAAGGAGAGCCTCTTACTGAAAGAGATAAGAGGTATCAAAAGAGAAGGCACAAAAAGTTTGATTATAAAAATGATAATGAAGACATGGGTAAAGCCCCTTTATCTGGAGGTGAAGATGAAGAGAAGGATTTCCCTAAAATCCTTCTTAGAGTCATGCAAGACATTGCCAGAGATATCAATGTAATGTTCCAAATCTGAAACTATGCAATGAATAAGCTCTATAACAGTCCTGTTATGATTAATAAGCCTAAAATATACATTAAAAACACATAGAAATAATTTTTAGCTATAGAAGCAACTTATACTTCATTTCATGACCCGAAAAGTGGGGGAAAAGGGTATTTTATGCCCTAAAAAGGGTGTTTTCAGAAATGAGCGTAAAAATAAGTAGGGAAAATGTCTGGATATGAGCGCTTAGGTCATGAGGGACCTATACTCCGAATTTCAGCTCAAACTAATTCTTCTAGCTATATTAAACAACTCCTCCTTTCCCGACTAGACTAGAAAACACTGATTTTCCATGACTTTACTAAACAGAAATTTCTGAATACAGTGAGAGCGTAATTCCCATGAGGGTTTCTAAAGAAAATGAAGAAATAGGTCTGATATAAAACTTATATTAATCACACAGCAAAGAAATGGAGGTTTAATCACTTATAGAATAGAAACAAGGCTCCCGACAAAATGCATGTACAAAGGTAGGAATGCAGAAAATAATGCAGTATAAATCAAATTTGCATTAAAAATGACTGAATATAACATATCAAATATGAATAATATATAAATATGGCCAAAGTCCTCCCTAAGAAACTTTTGGAGGGAAATAAACGCCTCCTCTTACAAGATGAGCACAAAATCAAGGGGTGCAACACTGCTGTTGTTGCCCCTGCATCAAGGACGCAGTTTTCTGAAGTCGAATACGCTGTGGCTGAATGTGAAGGAATGGCCTCAAGAAAAATACTTAAATGAAGCTCAAATAACTCCCCTTTTATCCCTTAAGCAAGCGGATCTCAAGAGAGGATGGAATTCGTGCACAGGAATTCCTTGCACTAAGCAATGCATCAACTCTGGCTAAACAGCTGAAGTATGAAAATGGTCTCTAGACCAAAATATACAAATACATGAATGATTTCCCTTTGATGATATGCCTTCCTTTTATCTTTGGTGATCCTCCTCACCCCAGACCCCACACAACGTTGAAGTGACTTCTTCATGAAGCTTCCTCTTTCAAAATTGCGTTGCCCTAGCTTGCTTCCCTCCTCTTGTGGTTGCGTTGTTGACTTGGTCACCTAATCCACCTCCAATGCCTATTTTCACACTAGGGATCTTCAATATAGTTTATATATGTGTCTTAGGATGATCCTTGTTCACATTGAACCAATTTTCTTAGGTGATCTCTTCCTCCTCAAGAATGCATGTTGACTTAGTCAAACTTGACTATGTCCTCATCTATTTTGCCCATGTTCACACTTGTAAGTGTAAATTTTGGCTCCCGAAGTGATCCCCTTCCTTCTTAAGGTGGAAATTATTCATATTTTTATTTTTCATAGACTCCCTTACCCATTTATTCCTCCCCTAGGTGAAAGTAGCAAAATCTAATGTTCCAAATTGCTATGTGCAAATTTGGGAACATTACAATCAAGGAGATGAGAATGGATAGATTCAAGGAATCCCCTAAAGGATTTCATCATGGAGAAGGCTCTGGCACATCTCAACACTGGAATAATCAACCAGTGCATCAGCCACGACTTTCCCAACACTCTACCATGCATACATTTTTGGCTATGGGAAATTAAGGGTTTCAAGACCATGAATCCCTTGAAGACTATTTTGAAGAATATGATTCGCAAAATCAGAGATTAAAAGATCAGTTGATTTTTCAGGATTTTTTTCAAATAAAGGACAATAGAATACCAAATAATCATCATAGATGTGGTGGATTCATTAAGAATCATGATCTACACCACACTATGGGCAGATTCTTTTTACCCAAAGTTTGATGGGTCATCGAAGTGTACTGCCAAATCATGGGTAGAAAAACTTGACATCTAATTTTAGTTGAACAAGGTTCTAGAGATGGAGTGCATTAATATTACAGCGCTGCACCTTGAAGGTGAAGCACATGACTGGTGGTTCCATGGCTTGTCTACATTGGGTCATGCCAATGTGACTGCTTATTCAAAGTTCACTAGAAGGCTGGTGGAAAGATTTGATAGAAGAGATCCAGAAGCACCATTCATGAGCCTTGCAAAGTTGAAACAATCGGGTAATGCAAAAACTTACATCTTTGAATTTTTAAGACTTCTGTTATGGTTCTTGATTTGTCTGCAGCAAGAAGGGTGTACATGTTCATTGATGGGTTAGATGAACCTCTTCATGGGTTGGTTAATTCTACCAAGCCCACTACCCTACATGATGCTATTGAAAGGGATAGAGACCTTCAAGATGCCTTGCCAAAAGAAAAGGCAAAATTTGAGCATAAGCCCCCTTTTCCATCAAAGGGAAAAGAAGAAAGGGATGCTCCTTCTAAGGAGATTCAAAATAAAAAACCTCTTGATGATGATGTCTGGAGAGATCTAAGAAGAAGGATGCTTTGCTTCACTTGCCAGGAATCATGAGCACCTGGACATAAATTTGCAGCTGGAAAAGCACATTACATAGAGGTCTTCTCAGATGATGAGGATGAAGAATAAGATGAACCCAGAAGAGGTCATAATGCTGACATTGCAGGAGGGGAACCAACACCATCAGGATATGGGAATGGAGCATTTTCTCCTATTGGAGGGGCTCTTGCATCTTTGAGAGGAGTACCTATGTACTTGACCTTAAGAGATCAAGGTTCCATCTTGAATCAGGGGGTTTCAGTTTTGGTTGATAGTGGGGTTACCCATAATTTTATTGATGCCAAACTAGTGCAAAGGAGGGAAATACCCACTGATGCTTTTGAGGGATCCTCTCTTTTGGTCCCAAGAGATGGAACAATGAAATGCATGCATTATGTCCCATCATTATCAGTCACCATGGGGACATATACATTTATTGATCACTTCTTTGTGGTTGACATACCTGACACCAATGTGATATTGGGTGTTCAATGGTTGATCACTTTGGGGAAAGTCACCACTGATTGAGAGGATTTACAAATGCAATGGGTGGATGAAAAGAATGGTAAGACTCAAATTATCAAAGGCATGCATACATATCCATCACATAAAACTTCCACACATAAATCATAGATGGATTTGCGCAGTGGAAGTAAGGAACTTACAGTCCCATCTAATATTCTCATGAGATTGCTGCATGGGACACTATTATCTAGTGGAAAACCACCTAGGAGGCCACCTGATTCAGATTTGGTGAGATATATCTCACAAAATGATGCTCCAAGCATAGATCTAGGAGGGATGGGAGCATTAGAATGTAATGATACAACACTGGGAGTCTTGGGTAGGCTCAAGGAGGAGGAATATCTTCTCCCAACATCATCATTACCCACTCTCATTTCATATTCTACGCTATGGGAGGAGAAGCATGGAAGGAATGACCTTCCAACATGTACCTTTGGCATGGGAGATGTCAAGGAGGAGAGAAGCCATATGACATAAATTTATGTTGGTAGATCATCAACGCTTTCATTGTGGGAGATTGATCCATATTGGAAATCCCAACTGTTGGTGGATTACTCCAAGGATCTTTATACATGCATGATAGTTGATGACCAGCTACATGAAGAGGTATATTCAATCCAAGAAGGAGTCATATGTTATCATGGTAGAATATTCTTATCTAGAGCCTCGAAGCTCAAGGAGAAGTTGCTACAAAGGGCCTATGAAGAGTTCTGTTTCAACCACACATATTCCATGAGATTCTACAACATCATCAAGAGAAGCTACACTTGGAAGGGATTTGAAGGAGAAATATATCAAAATTTTCAAATATGCATGAACCATGTGGAGTTCAGACAAAAACATGACTCTATGAAAGAGTTTATTCAACCATCTCTTTCTTCTTGTGAGAAAGGAGATAGATCTATGCACCATTCCATTTGTTTAAGGAAGAATTTTGGTGAAGCATATGCTCATGTAAATAATGTTTCATTTGATTATTGCTTTCATTATTTCACCATGTATATGCAGGCCATAACTCCAAGAAGGAGTATTGTACCTTATAAACTTCATGGCCAACTTTGAGCCACAAAAATTTCTGAACGTGGCCACTCCCTTAGAGGACAAAGGGAGATTTTGTTTCATGATGAGTGGATTCCTTAGGAACCAAATATATCTCACACTTTCAACCATAGTGAGATGAATTGGAAAACAATTAAGTGGTGGGGAAAATACCAACCACATCATGATCTGATGTAGTCAGGAGATGCACTACGTTGGTTCCACATGTGGGACTATGACCCACCTCCATATGCACAAATTTATGTTTGTATGTATGTACTTTTGATCCCATACATTGATGATGTAATTGTAATTTTAATGGGAATGTATGGAGGGAGGATGGGAGGTATGTATGTGCCCTATGGGATGGAGATTATCCATGTAGCTTATGGTACATGTTTCAGGGAGAACATTGGGCAAACCATGTTTGTTTCATTTGAGCTATTGTCTCCTTATTGGATGGATTATTTACATCTCATGAGAAATTTGGAGGAGAAATTTATGGAGGGTTACTTAGCTTATGGAGGAAGCTTATCACATGTTGGTGTCACCAATGGAGGAGGAGAAGAGTTGCAGCACTCACCTTGTTAGTTTCTTGAGGACAAGCAACATTTGGGAAGGGAGGACTATAATATTCCCAATTAGTCATGAGCTAATTGGAATATTCATTTTTGTTTTTCTACTTTGTTTAAAGAATAAGAGGGCAAAGGAGGTACATATTTCTCATTAATCATGAATAAATCAATGCCAAATGTGAAAGAGACAAATCTTGGCAACTTAAATGAAGCACCCTTGGTGTGAAAGGGGCTAGCTCATTTTGACTGGGTCAACCTTGATCAAATCTATATCGCTGTCATGGAGGAGTGGCCATCAGTGAGGTACAACACAGTTTTAGATGGAGATGATTTATGTGAAAGAAGTGAACTCATTGGAAGTGGTTTAGGTTTTGCAAGCTCTTGACTTATAAAAGGAAGAGAATGACAACATTATAGGGTTGTTGATGTTTGTCATATTTTCTAAATATATGGTCTGTTTAGACATATATCTTTCTCTTGCTGTTTAGCTGAGACTGAATGTTGTTTAGCATTGGGTGTTCCTGATCGGGAATCCCACCTCTTCCCATTGAGTAGCTCTTGGGAGAGTTTGTATTGCATTTTCCACTATCTGGCTTAGGGCCAAGCTTCTTCTTTCAACTACAATGCAAATCCTGTTGAGGGTTTGGCTATTTTTGCAAGCTGCAGCAAGTGGAGACTAGATCTTTAAGATCTAGGCAATTTCAGTGCTCTTTTTCAGTGGAGGAGGTTTCTACTTCAGTGGGAGGACAGTATTGGAGGGCATTGAGCTCATTTTTAGATCTTGGCATCAGGCCAACCATATATTGATCCCTATAGTACAGTTTCCTTCCAGATCTTTGTTATTTCTGTAGGTGCAGTTGTGGGGTGGTTCAACACACCATTTGGAGAGCTGATTTTCTAGTGTTGGGGATATGCCCTTCGCTTTGGAGATTTATTGGAGGAGGCTATTGTATTGCTCATATAAATTCAACCACACTTTCTAGATCTGTAATTTTCAGTAGATCTGTAGTATTAGAACTCAAATCTACAACTTGTACTTGGTGTTTTGTTGAAAACCCCAAGGGGGTTCTTTAGAGGAGCTTTTATAGTGCATGGATCTGATATGGATCTAATTTTTTATGCACATAGCAGCTCTAGATATGATGTATAATCTACTACTATTTCAAAGGCAATAAAATAACACTGTAAGGGTTTTCCAACTTTATATCTAAGTTGCATCACCTCTTATTGGGGGATTTTCTTCATTGGAGACTTGTATTTCCTGTTATGCATCTTATGGGCCATCTTTTACATCTATTTTGCTGCTGTAAATACATATGAAAGGTCTCCATATTGGCCTCCTAATTTATAAATGATGATCTGCGTTATTTTTCTATCATTCTGCATTATATTGCTGCCTTTCCGATTTGGGAATATTACATTTCGCGTGTTGACCAATGTATCCCATGAACCAATCTAGTGCCCTTCCTTCTAAAGCTATGGATAGTTGTGCTCATTTGATAGCATCATTGTTTACATTTTTCGCGGTCCATACGTATTCAGCTACAAACCAGAATTGATCCATGTGCTCATCCCCTATGCCCTTGAAAGTAGGCAATTTAATGTGTGTAGCCATGTCATCCTCTGATGATGGCGAGGGAGGCATAGGAGATTTTTTACCATTGTGAGGGTTCGATGCAGGTTTTTCCGAGGGGCTCATTCCCCCTTGCGAAACCCTTTCTTGGTTATGATCAGGTGACTCCCTCAAGGGAATGTATAACAATTTGTCTCCTTCTTGATTAACTCGGTAGTATTTACAACTTCATGTTGTGATCCCACTTTAATCCTAGGTAATTCACTTGGTGTGGCCACACAAGACACATTTTCAGCTCAAAATAATGCTTCTAGATATATTAAACAACTCCTCCTTTCCCGACTAGACTAGAAAACACTGATTTCCCATGACTTTACTAAACATAAATTTCTGAATACAGTGAGAGCGTAATTCCCATGAGGGTTTCGGCAGAAAATGAAGAAAGAGGTCTGATATACAACTTATATTAATCACACAGCAAAGAAATGGAGGTTTAATCACTTATACAGTAGAAACAAGGCTCCCGACAAGATTTCCGGCAAAATGCATGTACAAAGGTAGGACTGCAGAAAATAATACAGTCTACAGCGAATTTGCATTAAAAATGACTGAATATAACATATCAAAGCTGACTAATATATAAATATGGCCAAAGGCCTCTATAAGAAACTTTTGGAGGGAAATAAGCGCCTCCTTTTACAAGATGAGCACAAAATCAAGGGGTGCAACATTGCTGTTGTTGCCCCTGCATCAAGGATGCAGTTTTCTGAAGTGGACTACGCTGTGGCTGAATGTGAAGGAATTTCCTCAAGCCAAATACTTAAATGAAGCTCAAATCACTCCCCTTTGATCCCTTAAGCAAGCTTATCTCAAGAGAGGATGGAATTCCTGCACAGGAATTCCTTGCACTAAGCAATGCAACAACTCCGGATAAACAGTTGAGTATGAAAATGGTCTCTAGACCAAAATATCCAAATACATGAATGATTTCCCTTTGACGATATGCCTTCCTTTTATCTTCGGTGAGACTCCTCACCCCGGACCCCACACAACGTTGAGGTGACTTGTTCATGAAGCTTCCTCTTTCAAAATTGTGTTGCCCTAGCTTTCTTCCCTCCTCTTGTGGCTGTGTTGTTGACTTGGTCAAATAATCCACCTCCAATGCCTCTTTTCACACTAGGGATCTTCAAACTAGTTTATATATGTGTCTTAGGTTGATCCTTGTTCACATTGAACCGATTTTATTAAGTGATCTCTTCCTCCTCAAGAATGCATGTTGACTTAGTCAAACTTGACTATGTCCTCATCTATTTTGCCCATTTTCACACTTGTAAGTGTAAATTTTGGCTCCTGAAGTGATCCCCTTCCTTCTTAAGGTGGAAATTATTCATATTTTGATTTTTCATAGGCTCCCTTACCCATTTATTCCTCCCCTAGGTGAAAGTAGCAAAATCTAATGTTCAAAATTGCTATGTGCAAATTTGGGAACATTACAATCAAGGAGATGAGAATGGACAGATTCAAGGAATCCCCTAAAGGATTTCATCATGGAGAAGGCTCTGGCACGTCTCACCACTAGAATAATCAACCAGTGCATTAGCCACGATTTTCCCAACACTCTACCATGCCTACCTTTTTGGCTGTGGGAAATTAAGGGTTTCAAGACCATGAATCCCTTGAAGACTATTTTGAAGAATATGATTCGCAAAATCAGAGATTAAAAGATCAGTTGATTTTTCAGGAGTTTTATCAAATAAAGTACAATAGAATACCAAGGCATCATCATAGAGGTGGTGGATTCATTAAGAATCATGATCGACACCACACTATGGGCAGATTCTTTTTATCCAAATTTTGATGGGTCATCCAAGTGTACTGCCAAATCATGGGTAGAAAAACTTGACATCTACTTTTAGTTGAACAAGTTTCCAGAGATGGAGGCCATTAATATTACAGTGCTGCACCTTGAAGGTGAAGCACATGACTGGTGGTTCCATGGCTTGTCTACATTGGGTCATGCCAATGTGACTGCTTATTCAGAGTTCACTAGAAGGCTAGTGGAAAGATTTGATAGAAGAGATCCAGAAGCACCATTAATGAGCCTTGCAAAGTTGAAACAATTCAGTAATGCGGAAACTTACATCTCGAATTTTTAAGAGTTTCTCGTTATGGTTCTGAATTGTCTGCCCATGGAAGAGTGTGCACATGTTCATTGATGGTTTATATGAACCTCTTCATGGTTTGGTTAATTATACCAAGACCACTACCCTACATGATGCCATTGAAAGGAGCTAGAGACCTTGGGGATGCCTTACCAAAAGCAAAGGCAACATTTCATCATAAGCCCTCTTTTTCACCAAAAGGAAAAGAACAAAAGAGGTTGCTCCTCCAAAAGGGATTCAACATAAAAAGCTTCTTGATGATGATGTACAGAAATATATAGAAGAAGGAATCTTTGCTTCACTTTCCAAGAATCATGGGCAACTAAACATAGATGTGCAACTAGAAAAGCACATTACATAGAGGTCTTCTCAAATGATGAGGAGGAAGAAGAAAGAAGAAAAAAGGAGGTCACGGTGTTGGCATAGCGCAGGAGATGATCCACCACCACCTAGAGGTGAGGATGGAGCAATTGCTCCAATTAGTGGCACTCTTGCATCCTTAAGATTGATACCCGGTTATCATGAAACTTCCACAAAGAAACAAAGATGAATTTGTATAGTGGAAGGCGAGTTTGATGATCCCATATATTATGCACATGAGAATGATCCATGAGACATCATTATCTTGTGGTAAACCCCATGGGAGACCACATTTGATTCATATTTGGTGAAATATGTTTCACATCTTGGTGCTCCTTTCATAGATCAGGAAGCATGTGAGAATTAAAAGACCAAAATATAGTGTTTAGAGGCATGGGTAAGCTCAAGAATGATGGAGATATTCTTCCACTATCACCAATACCCACTCTCTCCCTCCCATCTCACATGCTGCGAGAGGAAATGCTATAATATTGGAGGATGACACCATCATGGGGGAAGGAGGAGACCATTCCTTGGCTATGGAGATTGAGAAGATGATCTCACTTGGAAGTAATATACCATACATGATAGAATATGGTGGCCATACATGCATGCTTTGATTAAACCAAGAAGGTTTTGGATAGATAGCCCCACATGGGAGACTAACCTTTCAAAAGCCTCAACCTTCTTTCGGAGCATGTGCATATGCAACAAGGGAAGCAAAGGAGGAATATAAACATTGCATCATATACCTTTGGCATGAGAGATGTCAAGGAGGAGAACAACCATATGATAGACATTCTTTTTGATAGATCATCAGTAACTGTCACCATGGGATATTGATCCATATTTTAAATCCCAACGCTGTTGGTGGATTATTCCAAGGATCTTCACACATGCATGATACTTGATGACCACTACATGAAGAGGCCTATTCAGTCAAGAAGGAGTCATCTACTATCATGGTAGTGTCTTCTTATCCTATAGCCTCCATGCTCAAGGAGAAGTTACTACAAAGGATTTTGAAGAGTTCTTTTTCAACCACACATATTCCATGAGATTCTACAACATTATCATGAGAAGCTACACTTGGAAGGTCTTTGAAGGAGAACTATATCATCATTTTCAAAGATGCATGCTCTTGTATGGAGTTGGGATAGTAGCATAACTCGATAAAGGAGTTAATTCAGCCACTTCTTTCTCCTTTTGAGAAGAAGATGCATCTATGCATACACTCCATTTGTTTGAGGAGGAATTTTGGTGAAAGATATGCTTGTGTACCTAATGTTTTATATGATGAACATATGCATCCTTTTTACTATGTTTATGCAGCCATAACTCCAAGAAGGAGTACTATACCATATAAAACTTCATGGCCAACTTTGGGCCACAAACGTTTCTCAACATGGCCACTCCTTGGAGGACAAAGGGAGATGATTTTGTATCACTTTATAGGGCGCATTCCAAAAGCACCAAACATATCTCACACTTTCATCCATGGTGAGATGACTTGGACAGCAAGTAAGTGGTGGAAACCACTTACCACATCATGATCCGATGCATTCGGGACATTTACTACTTGGTTCCACATGTGGGACTACTGACCCTACCTCACATATGCACAAATTTTTGTTTGTATGTATTTGGATTTGATCCCATACATTGATGATGTACTTGTCCTTTTTATGGGAATGTATGGAGGAGGATGGGAAGTATGTATGTGCCCTATGGGATGGAGATTCTCCATGTTCAATATGCTACATGTTTCGGGGAGAACATTGGGCAAAACATGTGTGTTTCATTTGAACTATTGTCTCCTTATGGGATGGATTATTTGCATCTCATGTGAACTTTGGAGGAGCAATTCATGGAGGGATGGATTGGTAAACACTTAGCTTATGAGGGAAGCTTGTCACATGTTTGTGCCACTAATGGAGGAGGAGAAGAGTTGCAGCACTCACATTGTTATTTTCTTGAGGACAAGCAACATTTGGGAAGGAGGACTGTAATATTCCCAATTAGTCATGAGCTAATTGGAATATTAGAAATTTTTTTTATTGCTCTGTTTAAAGAATAAGAGGGAAAAGGAGGTCCATATTTCTACCCTTAATAATGAATAAATCAATGCCAAAAGTGAAAAAGACAAATCTTGGCGGCTAATTGAAGAAACCTTGGTGTGAAAGGGCACGGGATCACTTGACTGGGTCAACCTTGACCAAATCAACATGACTCATCATAGAGGAGTAGCCATCAATGAGAGGCAGTAGCGATTTTAGATGAAGATGTTTTTGTGTGAATGTAGTGATATTTTTGGATGGAGCTAGAGGTTTGCAACTCATATTATATTTAAGGAAGTGATGGTAGCCATATGAAGGTGGTTGATGTATAGGATACTTTTTTTAATATATGTTATGTTTAGACATATATCTTTCTCTTGATGTTTAGTTGAGATTGAGTGTTGTTTAGAATAGGGGTGTTCACGATCGGGGAATCCTAGCCACTTCCATTCAAGAGCTCTTAGAGGAGTCTTGCACTAAATTTTCCACTTTCTAGCTTAAATCCAAGCTTCTTCTTTCAACTACAGTATGATCCTATTGAGGTTTTGGTTGTTTTTGCAAGTTGTAGCAAGTGGAGACTAGATCACTAGATCTAGGCCATTTCATTGCTCATTTTCAATGGAGGAGGTTTCTACTTCATTGGAAGGACAATATTGGAGGTGATTTGAGCTCATTTTCATATCTTGGCATCAGGCTAACCTTATTTTTATTCCTACGGCGCAATTTACTTCTAGATCTGGCGTTATTTTTGTAGGAGTAGTTTGTAGGGTGGTTTGGCACACCACTTGGAGAGATGATTTTCTCTCTTGATGGGGATATGCCCTTAACTTTGAATATATATTGGAGGAGGATATTTTATTTATCATATCATATCAGCCACGCTTTCCATATCTATTGTTCAAAGTGAATCGTGAAAATTTAGATCTCAAATCTACAACTTGTACTTGGTGTTTTTGCGAAAAACCTTGAGGGGTACTTTAGAGGAGATTGTATAGTGCAAGGATCTAATATAGATATACATTTTGGAGCACATATAAGCTCTATATATGATGTAAAATCATTTTATATAGTAGACCAACAAAATAACGTTGTAAGGGTTTTCTAGCTTTTATATATGGTTGTAGCACCTCATGTTGAGGCATTTTTATTCATTGGAGGTTTGTTTTTCTTGTTATGAATCTTATGGGCCATTTCTTACACATATTTTTCTGCTGTAATAACATATGAAAGGTCTCCATATTGGCCTCTTTCTTTATAAATAATGATCTGCAATTTTGTTCCTACATTTTGCACTATATTCTTGCTTTACCCATTTGGGAATATTACAAAACACATGCATGACCTTTTTGCCTATAAAGTCAATTTTTGTTTGATTCAAGGAGGGGGATTCATGGTGGTGATGTGGCATGACTTGATTGACATCATGGAAAAACAAAGGAGTGAAGTTAATGGGTGCGAAGCTACTTTTTCAATGCTACCAAAACTTCCGCTACGAAACTATCTTGTTTTCGTAGCGAGCCATTTTGAAGGTTTTTAGAGCAACTTAAAGGAATTTTTAGCTAGATGGAGTCCTCCAGCATGTCAAGGGGAGCTTATCAACATATACTTATGAATATAAAGGGAGTGTTATTAAGACGAGGTCATTAACCAAATCACCTTTGAACATAGGCTCATGCATTCCTAAAAGTAGAGGCAATGCTTTCTATAGATTCAGGAGGTTTTTAATATGCAAAGTGTTGATGAACTCCTATCATGGATTTTTCAAGCATGTGATACTTGATTTATAACCATCATGCAACTATTTAAAAGATAAGGCAGATTTATGCAATAAATAGGAGTTAGAACCTAATAGGAGATGTTTTTCTTTAAGGTGTCAGCTATAGCTTTTACGGTAGAAGTTATGTATTTCAGTTACAGAAACGTGTCGTAGGAGAATTTCTGATGTTCTAGCCACTACGGATCATCCTTGTTGTAAATAATTTCTATTTAAATAAAAAAGCATCAAAGTAGGAAGGGTTTGGAGAACATTTGCACCAAAGCGATGCTTTATGTATTTGATCTATCAGGATAATACACGGTGATATTCTTCTTGTCGAGACATGCGATTCTCATGAGGGTTTTTAATTCTTATTGATATATATCTTCATTTTTTTACCACTTGCGGTAGATTTTATCTCTATTACTTAGAACTATAACTCTATCCTCGACTTCCTTTAGTGATGAAATGATTGTGTTTTCCTATGTTTTATGTGTGAGTTTCTTTTGTTAAAGACCTATATATGCCTGCGGCTTCCATGTTTAAGAACCTTTGTCAGTCGAAAATACTTATTTTTGAATCCATAAGCCCAATGGTATGAAAGCTTTGCATTATTTTTCAACCTACAATCATAAAAAACAAGCCACAATTTCCATAGAGTTAGCCATCGAGTACTATCATTATCCAATATCATAAAATACCCCTTGAGAGAGCCCTCTCAAACGAAGAGCTAAGATTCGGTGAAATTGGTTTGAAACGGTTGCATGAGCGAGTTGTTTGATAAGTAGCCAAGCAAGTACAATTTTGTGATAACATTTTGGTGCATGCGCGGAGTACGAGAGATACATTTCTGAAGTTTTGAAGTCGAACTCTTGAAGGTAGCGAGGAGCCCGAGAATCTCTTCGTGGCCGCAACTACCTTGGTGAATTGGAAGGAAATTATCCTAATAGTTATCACTTATAAATTTTTGAAACATTACTTGACATGGTCATTCAAGTAATTTATCAAAGGTCTCAAGTTGGTATAGGAAATTTCATTTTTATCATATTTAACCTATCCTAAGTTTTCAAGCACCACCTCCATTTCATCTCAATCCACCTCCATTCATGTCATGTCATGTCCCATCGATCATCATTTTCTAGCATATTTCATTTCCCAAGATTTTAAATTCAAAAAAAGACACTTTTAGCTAGCTTTTTCCTCTTCGTAGCATTTTACGCTTGTAAAATATAGTTTTTCGCTACGAAGCGCTTAATAGTTTCATAGAGCAATCGGGAAAATGAACAGCCACGCTACAAAAAAATATTTTTTGGTCAAATCGTATGCAAGGTGTCATCTCATGATTAGAGGATTTAGGTTGGATGTAATTTGAGTTGGTTTAGGTTTATTTCAAAGGTACAAGGTCATGCCCGAGGTCATTATTACCGTTTTTAGCATGCATGAGTCATGATTAGGGGATGATTTGTCATTGAAACCATAAAACATTACCCAATTGAGTCTTTTTGCCATTCTGCCTTTATCCTTGCATGTCATTTATTTTTTGGAGAGGTAGCTACTGAGCAAGTCAAGTTCTTTGGAATTTTCAAGGTTGCGGTGTCACTAATCGAGAGAGGCTAAAAAGATATAAATTCACCATGGATGCTAGAAAAGAAGACTATCAAACGTGGGCAAATCACTACCTTTAGGTATGAGCCCATGGACATAAATTTGTTAAATGAAGACCCAAGCTCGCATTGGAAGTGTTCGGAAGAACGGGTTGCACTGCGCTCGTCAAAGGTGCAAAGGATGCCATTTTCACGAGTTTCAAAGGAGTTGCTAATAGTTTTACCGACAACTCAAAGGTGGGAATGCTAAACCTCACGGTGACACCGGACAACATTTCAATAGCGACAGAATCCCTAGAGGAGGGGAACAATGGTTTAAAGGCATCAATTTCACCATGCGGGACTACAAAGAATTTATCTAGACAAATCATAGTGAAATTGATCTCAGAATGCTATCCCAAGGAGCTCCATGAAGGACAACTACACAAAGTTGTTGATGATCATTCGAAGTAATTCACCTATAAAGGAAAGGTTTCACATGGTCTACTCTAGCCACCAGCTTTGCATTTTGTGGGTAATAGGTCTCTTGACTTGCCCTTTTATTTATATGGAAGTCTAACTAAAATAACGAGATAAATGTCCAAGTGAGAAAGAAAGGAAATGAAACTTCTCTTTTTCACCATGGTTTGATCATTTTTTTGGTTTTAGAGGAGTTAAAGAGATCGAGGAGCAGGAGATTGGACATCATTTCTATTCATAATTGGTTTTAAAGTAGATTTTGTCACTCCTAAAAGATTCCCAACCCTAGAGATATTCGCATCACCTTCGGTGGTAGAGCAGTTAGGAACCAGGTTTGCATGGAAATGATGCCTTTGCAGAAAATTGACACACCCAAAAGACACACCTGCAAAACAGCTGCCAACGAGTTAGTAAACATACGTGCACAAGAGAGTTACTAGGGCAAACGGTGGTTAAGGTAGCCTGCAGAGGACATCTTACATGCCCTTGATATTAAAGAAACTCCCATTTGTCCAATTTGAAGATGTTGAAGAGGGGGAAGAGCTTAGAAAAGGAAAAATAACTAAAAATTTGGAGTTTGCGGTGATGATGTTGGATTCATGTTTCAACCTAGAAAACCAATGACTAGGCATGCAAGAAAGGTTATGGAAATCAAAAAAGAGGTTTATAAAGTTAGTGAAAATACTCGACCACCACGAAGCATTATAGACCTCTCCTTACCTACAAAAGAAGATCTGGTCATCAAACAAAAGAAGGGCAAAGAGAAAATAATTGAAAAGAAAGAAGTTGAAACCCTTCAGGAATAGTTGAAAGAGGCAGAGGAAAAGATATCAATATTGAAGAAAGAGGCAAAGAAGCATAGAGTCGAAAGGGTTCGGCTTTGAACAAATGAGAAAGACATGGGAAGATCAAGTCACAAGTGTCTCAAGACCTTGGACAATACAAAAAGCGATAAAGTGGACTCGGCCACTAAGAGGAGAGGTCAAGCACATAAAAAATAAAAACCTTCACTTGCAATCCAAGAACAGGCATTGAAGGATCAAGTGAAAGACCTAGAGCAACAATTGGGAAACCGATTCATGAAGTGCTCTGAAAGGTTTGAAGGCAATGACGATTAGCTTTGAGGAACCAATTGCTCAATTAATTGTTAATAAGGAGGAGACACCACAGAGTGATAAGGTAAGGTGTAATATGCCTTAGGAAGCCCACAACATGCGAAAATCAAATTTTTACGGTAGGAGATCAATTTTTGAAGACTATTTTGAAAGGAAATTTTTGGGTTTTAACACGGTTTCGTAGTGTTCCTCGGTGCTTGAAGCCGTGAATACGCCATGAAAAAACCCGTAGCAACATTTTTTGCTGTAAAGCAGTTTTTGTTTGATTCGAGGAGGGGGATTCATGGTGGTGATGTGGCATGACTGATTGACATCATGGAACAGTAAAGAAATGCGAAAGTTAATGGGTGAAGAATGTAATATCCCAAAGGGGAAATGCGATAATACTCAAACACAATATGAGAACTACGACAAGATAAAAAATAAATCTAAAGACAACAACAAAATATACAAAGAAGCTAAGCCATTTTATTATATAGGAGGTGAATATCAAGTACAATAGTGCTAAAAAGGAATGCACTCTAGCCACAAGATGCTGAAATACACTAAAGAAACCAAGCACTAGAAATGTTGTGTTTCTGCATCCCAGCTCACATTTGGAAACTACTACTGCGAGGAGAAGATCCCATGTGTATAAAGGTTGTTAGATTTCTCAGGGATTATCCATGCTTTTAACCACATATTCTACTCAAAAAAACCCGAAACACCCATAAATGGTTTGGCTAGATTTTAACTTTGGATTTTCGGCCCTTTTTAGGTTGCACACGCACCCCTGCTCGGCATAAAGCGTATTTGTCAAGGATTGAGAGGCCTCTTCACGCTTAAATATGCTACAATAAACTCCTAAGCTAATGAGAATAATAATGGCAAGGTGAGCGGATGATCCCCCACGAAGATTACTAGCTGAAATCTAGCAACTTCCTTCCTCCTTTTGGATCTACAAAATGGACAGCAGTAATTCACCGAAGGTATTACTACTACTAGGAGGTAAATAATTTTTTTCTGATGCCGGATCTGAAGTGAAGCTGCGGGAATGCCGATATTTAAGCCTAAGGTGGTAGGAATAAACCTTCACTAGTTCCCTAACTGAAATACGAAGACAACCTCCACCTTCCAAATCGATCTTAGGAAATGCGATTTCGAGTATGAATGTTCTACAAAAAGTAGGAAAAGATATATGGCACCAATGCCCGATGTAGAATGAAGTACAATAATATTTCCATAGCTACTCTAAGAAATAGGTGGGATTCGCGACCGGGAACACCCTATGCTAAAGCAACACTTGCAATCTCTGCTAAACATCCCAAGAAAGCAATGGAATGTCACATGACAATTCCAAATATAAAAATATCCTCAACATCAATAGACTCAAGCATGTTCTCATCCTTGCCTTTATCTTCTTTATATAATTTTTGAGCCTTCCCATGCCTTGGCCCCCCATCTAGATCTGCGTTGTGCATGTGGACAAGATCCTCCATGTTTGATTGCATTGTTTGACCAAGTCACCATCATGTCTAGGTGCAATGTACACCCTCTCCATCATGTGTGCATTAATTGAACAACTTCCTCCATCATCTTATCATGAATGCTTCATGATATTCAGTTTGACATCTTCAAGATCCTAGTTGGCTGTATCAACCTCCATGATCTTCTGTTTGATCTCTTGAAAGATCTTATTTAACTATGTCAGACCTCCATGATCTATCTCATTAATGAGACATGATCTCCAATTTCATTCACATTAGTAGTTGCTCAACTACCTCATTATGTAGATATAGGTTTAATTAATCCACATTCACAAACAAAAAGTGGATATTTATTCATATTGAGGATTATGGGTCCCTCCACCCTTTTATTTACTTAATTCATTAAGAAAGTTAAGAACTCTAATATTCCAAATATCAAGTGAAAATTTGGGAATATTACAAAAGAAGCTACTTTTTCAACGCTACCAAAACTCGCTACGAAATTGTCATGTTTTCGTAGCGAGCCATTTTGAAGGTTTTGAGCATCTTAAAGGCATTTTTTTGGCCAGTGGAGTCCTCCATCATTTCAAGGGATCTTATCGACGCGATACTCTATGACTCGAAGAGTGTTATGAAGACGGAGTCATCGACCCAAAGCAGCTTTGAAGATAAGGATCATGCATTCCTAAAAAATTAGGGTAATGCTCCATAAATCTAGGAGGGTTTTTAATATGTAAAGTGGTGATGAACTCTTTGTCAGTGGCCTTTTTGAGCATGTGATACTTAATTTTTAAGCATCATGTAATTGTTTCAAAAAATAAGGTAGAGTTATGTAATCGGTAGGGAGTTAGAATCCTATTAGGAGATGTTTGCTTTAGGTATAGTCGTCGGTTTTCTATTAGAAGTTATGTATTTCGAGTTATGAAAGGTGTCATAGGAGAATTCTATAGATCTAAGCCACAAGGCCGATCATCCTTGTTGTAAAGAATGTCTATTTAAAGACAAAGCATCGAAGTAGGAATGGGTTGGAGAACATTTGCACTAAAGCTTCTTGCTATGTATTTGATCTATATCGGTAATAAAAAAGTGATATCTTCTTGGACGTGACACCCGAGATTATCATAGAGGTTTATAATTTCTTATTTATCTATATCTTCATGTTTTATCACTTGCGGTAAATTTCATCTCTATTACTCGGAATTCATAACTATGCTTTTACTTCCTTTAGTGATTAAATGAGTCGTGTTTTCCTATGTTTTATGTGTGATTTTATTTTTTTAAAGACCTCTATTTGCTTCATATTCCATGTTTAAGAAACGTACATCACTAAAAATATTGATTGTTGACTCTATAAGCCCAATGGTAGCAAACTTTCATTCTTTTCAACCTACAATCATAAAAAACAAGCTACAATTTCCATAGAGTTAGCCATCTAGTACTATCATTATCCAATATCATAAAATCCCCTTGAGGGGCCCTCTCAAAAATAAAGAGGCTAAGATTAGGTTAGAGTGGTTTGAAATAATTACATCGAGTTTTTTGATAAGCGGTAATCAAGTACAATTTTGTGATATACACGAGGAAAGCTTGTGGGTTGGAAACCTCAATGGAGGCGAAACTCACTTGCTTAAAAAGAAAAAGAGAAAAAAATAATAAATGGTAATAAAGATCCATGGGTGAAAAACCTCATGAGGCACCCAAAGGGAAATTTTGTGGGTTGAAAACCTCTATGGATGCAACCCACTTTCTTAAAAACAAAAACAAAAAATTACATTTGCATCTCTGTGTTTTCTATGTTTTTGTTGTTTTGCAAGTTATTAATGGTTTTACGAAACACATAGAATCATTCATCTTCTCTCCTTCTATTTTACCATCCATACCATCATTCCTCCATTCATTTCCATAACTCTTCCATCATCTCCATACACCATATTCCTCCATTCCGGAGCACGATGTAGCAAAATAAAAGCAAGACACAAAGCTGCTACAAACATCAGAAGTTCCTTCAAAAAAAAGAAAGTGTTCACAAACTCAAATAAAAACAAGGAGGAGTTGATAAACAAGACCTGGAGCAGGAGTACCACCCATGGCATACGAGCACCCCCCACAGCTTATACAATGGGAATAAACAACAAGAAAGATCAGCATCTCACTTGAGAGTTTCCCATTCGAAATGACTGCTCACTCGAGAAAGGTGGGAAAACAAGGAAGAACGCAACATATAAGAGGCTTTTCTCCAAATTCCATCTCCTGCGCAAATGCCTTGAAAACAATAGGTAAACTCATGTATAGCTTCTCACCCCTCGCTTGCATCCATAATAACCCGGAAATAATTAAATTTGCGGACTTAGAGTTTAAGGGCGAAAGGCATCCGAGTTAGCTTGGCCACCATCGTGAAGTATGACTCGGGAGAACTACAAAGTTACACCACCCTAGGCATGCAAAAGAAAAAATTTAAATCAAGTGGATTAGAGGAGATTGAGGAGAGGAAACACGTATTCCATCATGAATTAATAGAGAGAAGGAAACAACGGTCTCTAATGAGCTGGAAGCGAGGCCAAGTTACATAAGCACTCCCAAGATTAGTTGCGCAATCTAATAAAAAAGAGATCTCGTCTCATCCAAACAGGTAAATTGAGAATTTTTTAGAAAGAGATCTAAAGGGAGCCATGACACAACAATATTGAGAGTGGGTTGCATATTTGAACAACGTGCTGGTAATAGCGTAGTCGAATAACATCACCGCATAGTCGAGCTAGCTTCCAAAGTATGCCGCATATCGGATACGATAGCAAGGGACGAAAGGGAATCTTTTCTCCTATGCCTTAGAGAAGAAAGCGAATAAGGAGAGAAGAGCCGGAAAGAAGAACCATAAGAGAAAAAGAGGAAGAAATGGAAATATAGACAAAATTCATAGAGGTAGAAGAAAGTTAGCAAGACACGGACTCACAACAAAACACCACATCCCCTCCAAGACAAAGAGGTAGTTTCTACCTTAGCTCCTATGAGCACAAAGAGAAAAAAGGAAGACCTCTATGTACTTGCGTAGGCGACAAAAAGTTAGAGGATAAGTCGAGAGAGACAGAAAATCCTCACACAATCCAGTATCATTAAAGAATCACCAAGGGAGGAGGAAACAATCGAAAAACGATTCTAAAGGAGACAGTTACAAAAGGCACGAGAGCGGAGAAATGTGGCAGGAAGGAGAAATTGCAACAAAAAAGGGCGGCAAGTAGCCGGCATGAGCGAGACTTATTCATAGAAGCCCTTAGAAGCCATGATTCCCCTTTTTGACTCATATTTTGTGTACCTCAAGGAGCAATGGATCCTATTTCCAAATAAAAAATCTAGCCTCCCATGGATCCCTACCTTTCCAATATTGTAGGAAATTCATGGATTTCTACAAAGCAAGCTAACATGGTTGATCAAGAAAATATGGTAGAGTTTTATGTGCATAACCTTGTGCGACAAATGCGGACACTTGGGAATCCAATCCTATAATGGGGGAATATGCGAGTTTATGGCTTTAGTATCTTGGATGATGAATGAGGACACTACGACGAAAAGAGATATTGTGGGTTATAAGAAGAAGAAATAGAGAACCCTTACATACAAGACGAGAATTGTTCGGCCCAAGAGGAGTCATCCTTAACCATGTAAGATTGAAAAGGGACCCCGCACTAGTTAGAAAGCTATATTCGGACTCAAACACGAGTAATAGGCCACTTTGATGATGTTTCTAGGTCGATAGAAGATGAGTGCATTATGGCCATCCCAGAGGAGATGGAACCTTCTTCCTCACAACCTCAAGAACAAGGAGTACCATACTCTAGAAAGAATGAGGGTGTTGGGTGCAGGTTCGTATACTTTTCTCTCCCATTTTCACCCACCTTTCTATCTCTTTGCATCATTAATTATTCTAAAATACATGAGGTAAGCCCTTCCACTATCTTACATGGAATATTTGATTAATGAAGTAATAGTCATGGAGGTTTTACCTTTGTGAACATTAACTTCGATATTTTTATAGATTTTGTAAAAAGAAAAGGGATTATAGTTGTAGAACCATAGAGCAACTCCTAATTTCAGTACTATCTTTACTCATATGCTACGGTGCAACATACTCACATTTTTACCCCAACAATATTTCAAGACTTTTTCCTTGGTCTCCTTTTGGCAACTAGGTTGTTGTTGTAACAAATTGTATAATTGTAGATATTTAGTTGTTAAAGCAAATCTACGATTTCACGAACGGGTTGTATAAAGAGGGCCTTCGAGTCGTGAATCGGGGTTACAAGAATATACATATTTTGTAACATAATTATTTTTCCAATTAATTGAATGCACAATATTTTTTTGTTTCACTTTGTAAGTTGTGATTTTACCGCAGCCCTAATCGACAAGTTGGGCCCACTCTTATGATAGGTGCTACGTTATCTTTCTTTTTGTTGATGTTACATTTTGGTTTGGTTTTATGGCTCATTGTTTCGGTATAACCTACGCAATTGTTGTGAATACCTTTTCAATTTGCGTAATCCATTGTAATTGTTGTTACGGTAGGGTCATTATTTAAAGCACGTCCGATTCAATAGCAGGTTATGTGATTGCTCTTACATATATAGTGTGCGTTAGTCTTGAAATAACTAATGCCCCTAGCGTTGATAATTTATGTGGGAAAAGGGTTTGAATATATTTTCACATCGGACACCAACATTTTGACGTCGTTGTCGAGAAACGATAACAACGTGCAAGAACACGATCTACAATTGATCTAAGGGTCGATCTTCATCTTAGGGAGGGAATTTATTGCTCTACTTGGGTCCCGAGCGTAGTGCTCTGTCTTTTTCTGCTTTTTATTATTTTCTTTCTAGAATTTATCTCTCGTCTTGGGGAGGGCATCCATTACCCTCGCTCTAAGTCCTAAGCATAGTGTGCTGATTTTCCTTGCTTTGATTTTTCATTAAGACCGATCTCTCATCTTAGGGAGGGTATTTGCTACCCTACTCTAAGTCTGAGCATAGTTTTCGACTTTTACCTTTTTTATTTTTTACGAAAAGGGCCAACTTCTTGTCCTAGGGGAGGTATTTGATTACCCTACCCAGTCTGAAATTTGATTTTATTTTTAGTTTATTTGATTTCTGTTTGAACCTACTCTCTTGTCTAGGGAGGAAGCTATCCGGCCTACTCCGGGTCGCGAGCGCTTTTTTTGATGAATTATTCTCACCAATTGTATCAACAAATATCTAAATAAGAGGGCGAGGGAGGAAGACGAAAGAAAGGAGGATCGGGGAGGAAGACCTACATCCCGGAGATCATCGAAAGGGCTAAATCCTGAATCATCCTCTCGCGTTGTTGTCGGAGTTAAGGGTTCATACAAAGGCTCAGAGGGCGGTTAGTTAAATAGCCGATGACATCCATGGTACCGGAGGAAGTTCTTTTGACGACGGAAGAAGCAAAAAATAAGGTATCGATGGAGGAGACATCCCTTGTCGCTCGGCGAAAGGGGAATAAATATCAAGTATAGGGTTGGAAGAGCGAGAAATTCCAATTGGGAAGAAGAACCTCCAAAAGAGGTTTTCGTCTACCACGAGACCAAAGGGAGTCTCAGTAAAACTAATCAATTCCTATTTTGGAAAAGATATTTCTTGAGGGATTTTCATCACAAGGGACCTGCTGAGTGCAGGAAACCTCCTGCTGATCGAAATCACCAGTGTCGAGTCATAAAAACCGGTTGAAATCCGCAGTAATAGGAACTTCACACTCTGAAAAGTTATTCTATTGATTTCTCCAATTGGAAACATTATAGATGGCTGCACCGATGAAGCCCATTCCTTTCACTGGCTATGCTAAATTTTCATAGCTTTCTTCAGAAGACTCATGATACATTCCTCTTTGTTCACATTGTATTTAGAAGGGTATGATTATAGCTCTGATGCTCGAAAACTAGAAATATTTTCCTGCTACCTTAAAAAGGGATACCCCGCGATGGTCCATGGGTTTAGGTGGAAGCATTATTTCTTCATGGGAACGAGATGAAAGAAAGTAGCACATCACTAGAATCTCTATAACCTGATATTAAGGAGGAGATTTTTAAGTTTTCACGAAGGAGGAAAAAACATGGAAGATTGTGTGGAACGATTCAAATATATACTACGGAGAGGTCCGGCCATAGTGACCTGGATAGATATATTATAAAAATCATCCTTCTCCAGGAAGCGAGGGAATATTCCCCGCAACTTTTGAACATAATAGGAAAGGGGCATGTTTCAAAAGAATAATTTGACCGTCTGTGACTTTATGCATTCGGTGTTCACAAGGTGCACAGGGAGTGGACAAAGGAATTCGATAATTAAATAATTTTGGTAGAGGGGGTTACAAAGGCGTAGCCCGAAACCTACTACATAGCTTAAGGACCGATATCCTCGAGCACATTATCCACCCGGATGGGACATTCACGAGCAAAACGAAACGAGATAGAGTTGGAGAAAACCTTGGCTATATTTTTTCCCACGATATGCAGTATCCTTTGAAAGAATTCCCATTAAACACGGTGGGAAGCCTCACGCGATTTGTGAATAGACTCATGTGACCATCTCGTGTCCTTCCTTTATAGAATTTCGAGAGCATTTTTTCAATGGGCAAGTGAAGAAAATGCAAGTAGATAATTTTTGACTTCATGGGGCTGAAAAATCCATGGCAACCTCGACCACCCGACTATAAATCTAGGTATGCATCAAGACCCATCTCGGTATTTCAATAATTTTAATATGGGTCGGTCACGTACCTTTCTCACCTATGTGGTCTCAATATCAATACCCCCCACGGCACAATGGGTTCGGACCGGTTCGAATCCTTCGCGGAATCGGAACTTGCATGGACCCTCTCCTATTTTTCAAGTTCACCAATCTATGCCTCAACATCAACTTCATGTTACCTCCAATGTACCTCGGGTAAACCCAGCCCTTCGACCCCTACTTCCTATCCACCCCAATCTGAATCCTAAGAGTAAATGGGTCCATCAAACGAGACACTCTTAACCTTCCATCTTATAGCATTTCTACTACGGGACTTAACGAAATAAACTTACGATGCGGCGGTAGTAAATGCTCCCACTTTCACCTATTATCATAGAGCAGATTGAAAATGAATTTATAGAACCAAATGCAGTGGATAGTTGGGGATAAACCGGACCAAAATATAACAAATCGACACTTCCCCAACCTATTCTTAATCGGGGTCATCCAACTTCTCCACCATATCACGAAATACTCGACCTTGAATAAACAAAACCCTCAAGCAAAGTTTGATTTCCGTGGGAATTGCAAAATCTCTTTGTCAAAATAGCCTCGCTGCTGAGGCTATGAGGGATGTACCTATATATGAAAAAATCTCAAATATTCGCTCTAACAAACCTCAGAAGAAACCAAGGGATATGTTAACCATTCATGTGATGGGTAGTTTGTCCAACATCATACTAGGAAATACCATGCCTTTAAAATATGGAGACCAGAGGACACCCAATTCTAATAGTACAAATCAATGGGGTTGAAATCCAAAATGTATTGGTGGATTTGGGTGCTACCATAAATATTATTACCTTCTAAATAATGAATACATTAGAGTCTCGGAAATGTTAAGCCAACCCCTACTATCTTGAAACTAGCGAGATAGGTCACAATCAAACCAGAGTATAAAATTGGAAGATGTGACTATTTCGGTGGATTCATGGCACTACCCTATGGACCTCCTCGTATTGCATACACGATCCTCAGTGGTGGTCACCCATTGATTTTTGGAATACCTTGGCTCGCAGCAGCAAATTCTTACATAGGGTGTCAATCTAGGCATATGATTATATCAAATGGGACGGTTACAAAGAATGTTACTCTCTACCCTCCTGCAGACCCGACATCGCGAAAAATTATTGACCAATTAGAAACCTCCACCAATAGAAGAGCCCGAACCTAAAAAATGAAGAAGTTAGACCAATCCTCACTATTGGGCATACAGCCAATTCAAAATAGAAAGCGAGGATGATACTATTAACACTTTTATTAATGATCCTAGTTGCAGCTCGGTTCTGCTTGCCGGATTTTAGAATCTTCTATGAGTTGTGAGACACGGAAAAAATTGAACGAAGATGAAATTGAATACATTCCTATAACTTCATCCCATGATAGTATTTCGATTGAAATTGAACCCAGGGGAAAACACTCAATATCAACCCCAATTTGTCTGAATCCCGGACAAAACAACTTTATAAAAAGTCCTTCAAGACCATCGAAGCTTGTTCCTGGGGATTATGCGAGCATGAAGGGAATCCTTGCTAACTTATGTACTCATCATATTTATATTAAGGAATATTTAAACATCGTGAGACAGCACAACGGAGAATGAGTCCGCTCTAAATAACATTGTCAAGAAGAATTACAAAAATTATTAGATGTAGGTTTCATTTTTACCCCATCTTGGATAGCCAATGGGTATCTTCACGATTTATTGTTCCTAAAAATAATGGTAAGTGATATGTGTAGATTATAGGGAGCTAAACAAGGCAACTCAAAAAGACCATTTCCCTTTCCCATTCATTGACCAAGTCCTAGACACCTTGGTGAAGAAGTTCTTTTCCTTCTAATGCAAGAGCATTCTTCAAAACTTATAAGACCCATGAGTCTTATTCCACATTTACTAAAGGCCGTGGGTTCCCTAAATCATTTTTGTTTATTTTCCTAAGTTGAGTTGAGGTTTGAAGAAAATTAAAATGTAAATAGATTTATAAAAAATATGTCGTGAGTTGTAGAGATCTTAGGGATGAGTGAATAATCCCGGGGAAGAGTGAGGATTTGAGGGATTTAAATTTCTAAATTATGATTTGGTTGAGAAAAATAATGGATTGGAACCGAATTGGTTCATGAATCCTGTATAAATTGTAACTTTTTCTAAAGAATTAAAAAGAAAAGGGAAGAGACTCATAAGTAAGCGAGGAAAAGAATGATTAAGGTAGATGTAGGGTTTGAGAGTTACGAAACGAAGGTCGAGACTGATGTAATCAAGCCGGGAAGGGCCGAGACTGCGCTAATTTCATTTTGAATAAATAGTTGATTGAAGTGTGGTGTGAAATCATCGTTCGAGTGAAAAATGGTTATTTCAAACATTGTGTAATTGTATTTCAAGAGATCGGGTAATTCTCGTTTTTACAAATTATTTAGAAATATTTGAATCATATATGTTAATGCCTTCTAGTGTCGATGACATCGTTATCTGTTTACGATGATTACGAGTGTTGCATTAGCTCGAGCTCTTAACCTTTAAATTCTGGTAACAACCCTTTTAGTTTCGTGGCTAAGGTTTGTGGAACCCTGGACATGGCGAGTATCATGGCGGCACCCGAAGTGGTTTCTTCACCCGGTAAGTGCTTATCACATAGGTTTGATGCATTAAGTGGTGATTAATTTTCAACGTGATGGAATGAGGCATTGAAACATCGCATTAAGTGGTAATGGGAAACTACCCATATCACACACTTTAAATTCGTTATCCCTCACACAATTTGATATGCGATAAAGTGATTGCCGTAGGATAAATTCTTGAACTTAACGATAGAGATCCTCGCTATGTTGCATTTTGAAATAAATAAGTTTCGATATTATGATATGTTTAATGCTACGAAATTTTTATATTGATGTCATTGAAATCATGTGATGATCCTAATCTAGCGAAATGCGATAAGCCAAAATGTAATGAGTAAATATTGCGATGGAGGCGGTTTGGTGATTTGTGATGATAAGAGTTTTAAAAGTATGAAATGTGATGAAGTTGGGTGTTGCAATTGAACTTTGTGATCATGATGGTGTGATAAGAATAAGCCTCAAAAAATGTGTTGGTCACATGTCAATAAAGGTTTAAAAGAAAAAAGATGTTAAGTGCTAAGGACAAAGCGTTTAAGTGGAATGGCACTAAATTTATAACATAAAGGTTTGTTTGGGATTCAAGCTGAGGACCATAAACCACGTCCAAAGGTATTTGCGGGAATAAATATTTATTATATGGTTCCATTAATAAAACTTGGCTTATAAAGTTTAAACAAAGCATAGTCCTCGGGTTATATCGCGGGGTTTAGTGTTAACCTTACATAATAGTTAGGTTAAGCTATTTAACCACATCAATCGGTATCGGATTAGGGGCTGTATCTCTCTGTGGAGGTTTGTTGAGAGATTGAATTTTATTTCCAACATGTATATAATTTTCTTTATAATGGATTCAATACGGAAGGAGAATAAGACACCAAAGATTTTGTGCAAAGAGGATTCGGAGATATTGCAGGTAATAAGAACTTCAACATTTCATTAAAGGAAAATTGTGGAAAAGATTTGAGAAAGAAAGAATTAGGTAGAGGTTTTTCAATTTTTAAAAACTTCAATAATATAAGTATGAGAGTGAAAAGTAGCAACATAATTTTCAGCCAAATGAGCTGTGACAAAGTGAATGAAGAAATTGTAGCAAAAATGTTGTAATGAAATAAAATGAATATGGATGTACTCGGTAAGAAAATAAATTTGGTTGACAAAAGAAAGCTGAGACACGGATAGCGAAAATTAAAGCATCATGTGTATTGTCCAAGCAAGTGGAAGCTCAAAAAGATAGATCATTTGAATATCCTCGAGGGTATAAATTATATTTTGATGTTTGGTCCATAGAGAATGGAATGATAGTAACAACACACAATAGAAAAGCGTAAGAGAGAGAAGAGTTTTGTTAGTGGCAGTGAACCTAAATATTCCGGGTAAAGGTTGGACAGAGAGTGCTATGAAGTGTTCTCAAGAGAAAGGTGAGTGGAGGATATAAGCCTAGAGAGAGAGAAGAGAGTGCTCAAGAGGTTCCGAGAGATAGAGAACCGGTGCGCCAAAAGACCAAGTCTAGAGAGGGGGATTGGTGAGGTGAGTGGTAGCGAGGAGGACTTATTGTTTCTTAGTGCAGCTAATAGTGAGTGAGAAGCTTGGAGAGATGAAGGAGAAAGTGACTCTTGATCAGATACATGAGGTTTCGAGAGAAGCCACAATGGAAGAAAGAAAGATGCAAAGGAGAACGACAAAGGAAACAAAATGTGTCAGAGATATTTGCCAGAACATTGCGAAATTAAAAGCAAGTATTGAAGCAACAATAATGTTTCTAGAAAAGTGTGAAAAGAGTCAAAGTTATGGTTGGAATATGAAAAGAAAGAAGATAAAGTGGAAGCTATTGCAGAAAGCAGATAAGAGGAGAATGTATATCGGATTAAGAGAGAAACTCGAGAGCGAACTGAGTTAGAGACAAATATAACTATTATAGACACGAGTAGAAAAAGATTACCTTCTTTCGAGGAAGAGAATCATTGATGATTTTCTAAGCTTTTGGACAATTTCGGATCGGCAAAGAGATGTGATGATTGAGGCATCAAAGAAAAAGGAGCCTAGTATTTTGCAGCACACGATGATTTGTGTATGTATGCAAGTGATGAAAAATATTTACAAGATATGTTTATGCGGGTTGTTGAAAAAAATGAAGATGTTAGAAGAGATGGTTGTAATGGGAGTTCTTGATTGAACATGCGTTCAAAGACACAAAATATGGACAATTATTGAAGACTACTAAGGGTGTTAGAGGTGATGAATCTAGTGATATTTGGCAAGGGAATGAAAAAATAGTCCGAAGACAAAAGGAAATTGTAGATTGCAAAAGAAGAATTAGAAAAGAGGTATGAAAGATAGCCTTATGAGCGAGGATCAAACAAGAGTCTATGTGCAGTGCAAACACTTGAGAGTAATGGGATTATCTCTTCATTTTTTATTCAAAAATTATGAATGCGTATTGATAGTTAATGGACAAGAAGTTGTCTTGAAAGGGTATAGTGGAACATTAGTGGAAAGGACTCTTACTAAATATTGTACTATGGAAGATAGTAGAACAGTATGTATAAAGAGAATTCATACAAGGAGGTACATTTAGTCCGAGAAAAGGCTATGAAGAGGAGAGGAAAAAGAAGATAGTCGAGGAACGTAAGGATCAATTGGCGAGGTTGATGCACAACAAAAAATTTGAAGACGAGTGTTATTTGTATAAATTGAAAACGAGTAGATGAATGTAATCAACAAGCTGGAAAGAGATAGGCAATATCGAGAGGATGGAGGCAAGGATGCTTTCATGAACAATGCATTTGCGGTGGAACAATAAAGGGATTCGGTGGAATGTGATATTTATGGTGTTGACAGTAATTTTTATTGTAAAAGGAACTTTACCATGGAAGGAAAAATATGTTGCATATGATTTTGTTTCATGTAAAGAAACAAGAAAATTAGAGATTGGCAGATTTTGATTGAAAAGGAAGAGGAATGGAAAAAGCAAATTGGTGACTTCTGATTTGTAAGGGAGAAGAAGGAAGAATGAAAAATAATTATGAAAGGAAGGAAGGCAAAAGAGAAGAAGAGAAGAGAATGTTAAAATTAGACAAAATTCAATGTTAAGTGAAGACTTTTCCAATACAAGGCAACATGAAGGAGAATATGATAAGCTTGGCATATGTGCACCTCAAGAGGATGACAAATCAAAGAAATTATGGAGTAGGATTGGTGGAAAAATGTAATGTATTTTCCGATTTTGAATTATTAAATTTTTGAATTTTTTTTCCAAAGAGATGGGAAAAGCTGCTCTTTGGAGATATGTTTGTTGGTGCAAATATGAAGAAGTATGTAAATTTTGGAAATGCGAGAAAATCGGTTCCTTATGGGAAACAAGAAGATGGGAGCAAGAAACTAGTTGACACAAAATTTCGAGATAAAGGAAGAGGAAAGTTGGCATAGCTCTTAACCAAATCATTGCGAAGAGAAAGAAGGTTACAAAGGATGTGAAAGCACGATCCATAGAACGGATTTTGTTTTCAATCCAAAGGAGGTTTGAATGTCAAGATTTTATCTTGAGTTTGCAATTTAAAAATTTGGATGAACAATTCAGTCATATTTAATATGAATATGGAGGCGTTTGAAACAAGTCCAATAAATAAATTATTTATAAATTGATGGAAAATATGTAGTAGGAAGGTTATATGTTCTTGTATCAAACAAGAAACAATCTTCTTTTGAGATTGAGAGGATTCTACTCAAGTTGTTGGATAGGTGGATGATGGAAATTACAAAGATGATGAGCATAAGAATTTGTCAAAGTCGGTAAGTTAAGGAAAGATGGAATGATATACACAGACAACATAAAGAAATTGATTTGGGGACGGAAAGAGAATGTTGGTGATTGAGTCGAGAAATTAAAAATGTACATTTAGGTACAAGCCGATGAAGAATACATAAATTTGGAGCTCAATTTTATTGAGATGATGACAAGACAACAACGGACAAAGGAGATGAAAATTATGTTGTTTGAGGATTTTTTTTGCATGATATCGGCATCCAAACATTATGAAAAAAGAGAGGATCATGACAGGCGTAGCAAATGGGCATCCACAACATAGGAGTTTGGTATCCAGGGAGAACGAAAGAATGCAGCAAATACACATGTAATTAGAAAAAGACAAATAACCGGCTGGAAGGATGAAATTTGGATGAAGTTTGTGTACAAGAAAAGAAGTTGGGTGACTCATGAACGACAGATGCATGAATTTTTCCAACCTGCGAATCTAATGCGGGAGGATTCTTCCAAAACTTGTAAGGAACCCATGCAGTCTTATTCCACATTTACTAAAGGGAGTGGACTCTTAATCATTTTGTTTATTTTCCTAAGTTGAGTTTAGGTTTGAAGAAAATTAAAATGTAAAAAGATTTATGGAGAATATGTCATGAGTTGTAGATATCTTAGATGAGTGAGTAATCCCAGGGAAGAGTGAGGATTTGGAGGGATTTAAAGTCTAAAATTAGGATTTGGTTGAGAAAGGAATGGATGCGAACTAAATTGGTTCATGAATCCTGTATAAATTGTAGCTTCCTAAAGGAAATTAGGGAAGAGACCTAAGAAAAGCGAGGACAAGAGTGGTTAAGGTAGATGTAGGGTTTTGAGAGTTATAGAAACGGAGGTCGAGAAAACTACGTAATCGGGGCCGGAAGGAGCTTCGAGACTCTGTAATTTCATTTTGGACAAATAGTTGATTGAAGTGTGGTGTGAAATCATCATTCATATATGAAAATGGTTATTTTTCAAACATTGTGTAATTGTATTTCAAGAGATTGGGTTAATTCACGTTATACAAATTATTTAGAAATCTTTTGAATCATATATGTTAGTGCTTTTTGAGTGTCGATAGCATTGTTATCTATTGCACGATGAGTACGCAGTGGTTGCATTAGATCTTGATCTCTTAACCTTTAAATTCCCGCGTAACAACCGTCTAGTTTCGTGGCCAAGGTTTATTGGAACCTAGTACATGGCGAGTATCATGGGAGGCACCGTGAAGTGGTTTTCTTCACCCGGTAAGTGGTTATCGCATAGGTTTGATGCGGTAAGTGGTAAATTTATTTTCAACGTGATGGAATGAGGTGTTGACACATCGCGTTCGGTGGTAATGGGAAACTACCCATAGCGTTGCACTTTTAATTCGCTATCCCTCATGCAAATTGGTATGCGATAAAGTGATAGTCGTGAGGATCAATTACTACACTAACGATGGAGAGTCTCAACGCTATGTTTCATTTCAAAACAAATTAGTTTTGACTATTATGATATGGTTAATGCTACGAGGAATTGTATATTGATGTGAGTCGAAATGCATGGCATTGATCCTAATCCGTGCAGAAATGCGCATAAGCCAAAAATCGCAATGAGTCAATATTGCAATGGAGCGGTTCGGTGATTTGTGATGATCAAAGTTTTAAGTAGTGTTTCATGCGATGAAGTTGAGTGTTGCGGTTGAATCCTTTGTGATCGTGATGGTGTGATAAGGATAAACCTTGGAAAATGTGTTGGTCACATGTCAACGAAGGTTTAAGAGAAAAGAAAGTTAAGTGATAAGGAGGAAGTGTTTAAGTGGAAGGTGCTTAACTTTATAACATAAAGGCTTGCTTGGGATTCAAGCGAGGACCATAAAGCCATAGCCAACAGAAAGGAGTATTTTATAGGAATAAATATTTTATTATATGGTTCCGTTAGTAAACCTAGAGCTTATAAAGTTTAAACAAAAGCATGGTCTTGGGTTATCGCGAGGTTTAGTGTTAACCTTACATAACAGGCTAGGGTTAAGATATTTAACCCCGCCATCACCTTTCCCTACGCAGATTCAATGGATATAACCCGGATCCTCGATTAGCGGAAGACTAGAGGATAAAACAAATTTCACATGCCCATGGGAGACCTTTGCATGGCTGTCCTCCCATTTGGCTTGTGTAATGCTCCCGCCACCTTCCAGGAGGAAATGCAGGAATCTTTTACGATTTGGTCGATGACAGGCGTGGAAATCTATACGGATGAATTTACCCCATATGGAAACTCATATTTGAAGAGGGATTGGCGTAGTCTAGAGAAAGTAATCAAAATATGTAAGCTGCACTCCATGTATCTCTAAGCACAGTCGAAATGCCATATGATGAGGGAAGAAGGAATAATATCGACATTTTCTCTCGCCGCTTTGGAAATTTGAGTTGAACCGCCCAAAGTAGAGGTAATATTACACACTTTTTAGTACCTAAGACACCACACAGGTACATAGTTTCTCTTATTGGTTGTCGTCGGTTATTGCAAACTCTTTATAGAAAATTTTTGATAAAATAGCACATCCTACCCACTTTTTCAATTGCCAACAAAAGATCGCGAGAATTCCGTGGGCTAGAGACGCGTGAAGCGACCTTTCATGGAAATAAGGGGCTGATTTGCAAGGCTCCGTCCTTCAAGAACACTGATTGGGAATTACCATTTTGCACATAAATGTTGATGCTTCTCGGACAACAGTAGGAGTTGTTTTGGGATAGTAGGTAGACAAAACACCATATGCAAATTTACTATGTTAGCAAGAATTGCACCTCTGCCGAACGGAATTACATGGTGACAAAGAAATAATTCATGTCCTTTCATTTTATGCTATCAACAGGTTTCGACACTTATATCACCGGTGATCCTCACTTTTTTTACATATACTAATCATGCAACGATAAGGTATTTGATGAATAAACCTACTCATTCTTGGCCATATTGTGCTCTGACTGCTTATTTATTCAAGAATTTGGTATTACAATAATAGATAAACCGAAAAGATAATGCCAGGCACATGCGGATTTCTGCCTAGAATGGATAACAATGACGAATGCACATATAGAGAGACTGTTTTCTCGATGAGCATATTTTTGCAATTTCTCACTAAAGCATGGTATGTAGATATTGCTAACTATGCTTGCTAAAGGGAAGGTGCCTCGTCATTTTGTCATAAGTGGGGAGACATGCCATTATTCACTACGATGCTCTAATATTCTTGGATGGTAGGGTACTCCTCTTTCATACAAAGAGCCGATAAGCGATTTCGAGACTATGTATGCGAGGATGACATTTATGAAGTATTGACGTCGCCCATGATGGCCCTTGTGGAGAATTTTGCGGACAAAAAGAAAAGGCCATGAGGTGCTACCAATGGGATATTATTGGCCTTCTATATTTTGAGATGCATTAGAATTATGTTAGGAGGCTTGATAGTTGCCAACGTATGAGGCGGCTCTGTCTAGGCGATGAAATTCCTTTGTAGGCATAGTACAGGTAGTCCTCGAACCTTTTGAGAAATGGGCTAATCGAATTCGTGCTAGACCCTTCAACCCATCCTCCCGAGAAAAGGTTCACATTTTTGGTCTCAGTATAGATTACATGACTAAGTGGGTAGAAGCCAAAGCTATTGTGAAAGAAAGCAATGCGAGATGGTCTCATATTTTCTATTTGAAGAAATTTTTGCTTGTTACGGTACTTCAAGAGAGAGATTGTTTCGGATGGAGGAGCACAATTTACATCACACATGATAGCAAAGATTATGCAAAAATATGTCAAACATGGGGTGACATCTCCATACCATCAGGAAAATGGACGAGAGTGGAAAGCACAAACAAGATATTGGAAAATATCTTGGACAAAAAGCTGGCATACCATCGTCGATTGGGCTCGTGGTACTGCTTGAATCTCTCCGGGTGTATAGAACAACATGGTGGAACACAAAAATGGGTTTTCACCATTTGAGTTGGTTTATGGGAAATCCCCATTGTTTCCAATAGAATTTGAAATCAGTACGCTTAGAACATCTCTTGAAGTTGGTTTGGATCTGTCAGATGCCTTCGAAACACCCGTGGCCTGACTCAATGAACTAGATTAAATTCGTTCAATGGATGTCGAAGGAACCTACGTATTCAGCGACGAAGAATGAAATGGCACAATAAGTTTATCAAAAACAAGGTGTTTTCATGGGGAAGTAGCTGCATTACTCTATGACTCCCGATTTAAGGATTTTTAGAATAAATATTTGCACTCCCTTTGGATGGGACATTAAGAGGTGGATGATGTATTTGATAATGGAATAATCAAGCTAGTCACAATTGATGATACATGTCTTCATTCATCACAAAATGGACATCACTTGAGATTATATCACCGCCTAGCCTTCAAGGATGCTTTCATCAAACATCTCTCTGAGAAATCTGGTTTGAAGGTTATAAGCGCGGAGAACTCTTCTCGCATCCTTGCCTCTAATATATATATATATATATATATATATATATATAGATATATAGATATATAATTTAAAAAATGAATAAATACGTACAATTTATTTTGTTGTCTTTTTGCGGGAGTTACTACTAAGGAGTAACGTTTTAAAGATTAAAAATTTCTTCTAAGTATCAATGTTGTTATACCTTGGATGTAGCTACTCATGATGATGTTACTTGGTTGCTGCTACTCACAACATTGTTACCCCGGATGTTGTTAGTCAGGATATTGTTACTCACAGGTTGTTGTTACTCTAGATGTTGTTACTCGCCTTCTTGTTACTCCGGATATTTATTCTCTAGATGTTGCTACTCGTATTATTGTTACTCCGGATATTGTTACTCTAGATGTTGTCACTCACTATTGTTACTCCGAGATGTTGTTACTCTAAATATTGCTACTCATCATGTTGTTACTCCGGATGTTATTACTACGGATCTTGCTACTCGCTCTCTTGTTACTCCCGGATGTTGTTACTCGCACTACTGTTACTCCGGATGCGCTACTTGTACGCTATTACTCCATACGCATCATTCTGCGTCGTCATCCTACCAACCGTCACTTTGTCTAGGTAGGCGGCTAATTGTCATCTCTACTTGAACATTACAAATTTAATTTAAAATTCCATGTAAATACATTAATGCCACGGATGGAAACTTTTAAGTTGGGGCGGGGTGGGGAGGTGCCGTCATAATTTAACGACGGCGTAATGATGATTTCATAAGTCATTATTACAATTTTGTGTGTCAGTACACCTACTTTCCTTATCATACTCCGTATAATCATTAAATACATATTGAGGATCGCAACATGTCCTTTCCACCTCATATCAAATAATTAATATTCCATTCATCAACACCATACTTTTTCATGATTTTCCTCGTTTTCTCGAGTACCATCACAGCCATTGTTACCATTACTACCCTCATTTTTCACCATGTTGATTTTCAAATTTGGTACCCACCACTCCATCCAATGATGCATTGTTCCAGTGTTCTGTATAGTCTCGGTCCGTAGTAATCCGGAGGTATGGAAAGTTTTTATCGATGCGGGATGTGATATCTACTTTGATATATTGCAAGGTTTTGATAAAGTGATTACAATGGAGTTTGCGCTTAATTTGGATGGAAATTTATCCGCAGTTCGAGGCGTTGAAATTCACATCATAGAAGAAATGATTGCGAAGTTGAGTGGTGAGACGATGGGGTAGCGGTGGTTTTCTCGAAATTTCCTCTCCGGAGTTTCTGACATTATTACGAGAGCGGGAGAAAATTTTGTTTCAAATGGAAGATGGTACGACCACAAGTCTGTACCCTTATCCATGGAGCAAGTAACGGGGATTTGTAATGAAGTACATAACTGCGAAGGGTGAGCACGACTCTATTCAAATATCACTTTAAAATTTTGACTCACCTTCGATTTCCACCAGGCTCGGTGCATTCCTTAAACATGCCCTTATTTTATTAAAACAATTGCCGGCATATGGCATAGTACGCACTCGGCGTTCATGCAAGATGCGCGGTGCTCCAATCATGGATTGGTGCATTTAATGGTCATGCATACGATAGTCGATTTCGAGTCTTTTGGGAAGAACTTTGTGAATCATCGAAAGAAGAGATGGCGGCCGCATCATTGCTTCTAGAGAAGAAGAAACCAGCCTCTTCGGCTATTTTAGCAAAGGAAGAACATTCGGAGGACAGCGGAATTAGATTGGGAAGAACCCGGAAAGAGATGAAGATGGAGATTGATAAGGAAGAACTGAAGAAATGGGAATGGAGGAGACAATTGGCAACACGGTCAAGGCTATCACACAAGAACCCGGCCTCACCTAAGAGAACCCACGGATGAAGGAATTATGGATATAGTGCATGAAGTTGGTGTCATACGATCGTCGACTTTTGTTAATGAAGAACGAGGAAGGTGGAACATCGGGAGCAGAGGGATGGCAAGTGATGTTTCTTTGCCAAACGACATCATCTGCCCAAGAATATATGAATATTGAAATAAGTGGGGGTGCTACACAAGAACCACCCCGATTCAACTAGAGCAGTGAAACATGGAAGATTCAGCACATTGAATTCGACCTTTGCTCCCGCAGAACCGGTGTCGACCACGGGGAAGAAGGAAGCAATCCATGAAGCAGATATGGAGGAGAAATAACCCATGAGGTCGAAGCTGTCCCCACAAGAACCGGTATCAACCTTTGAGAGGGAGGAAATAATGCACAAGGGCGGGGGAGGACGGAAAGGAAACAATTCTCTGGTTGCGTTGTTCCACAAGAACTAGCGTCGACCCCGACTAAAGTAGTAGTGCATGAAAGTTTGGCCAAGGCCCAGAAATGAGGATGATGAAGCTATTCCCTATTCTCTATTCAGTCTATGATGCCTAGAGGGGCAGGGGATTACGCTCATCCCAACTATTAATGGAGGAAATAGTTGTCCCACCAATGCTTAAGTTCGTCAACCTAGGAAAAGTGCGATGCCAATATTGGCTAATAATTGCTAAATCTCGGTAGACACCCAAAGGCTTGCAAGACGGAATTCTTGTGGAAACCCCGAACACCACCGGTGGTCAATGGAAGTGCTAACAGAATGGTAGGATTCCTTGAGGTAAATATAGAGGAGGATGCCCTGAAGACGAAGGCCCGGCCAGGAAAGACCTAACGAGAAAAATCGAGTGGATAATGCGTGACGGCTCCCCACCTCACAGTGGCCGCCAGGCACGAAAAATGAATTCATTGTCAAGCAGGAATGGATTGGATACGTATGAGAAAAGAATATTAACTCTCAAGAAAAGGTATCGGTATAGTTGATGAAACCATGAGATTGAAGAAGGAAGTTTGGGAGTTGAAGAGGCAATTTCCTGGTTGAAGAAGAAGGTAAAGGTCTACACGTGGAAGGTAGTAAAAATAAAAATTTAGGCCTCCTCATGACTACACGGAGCGGGTACGATCGAGCAACGCGATTGTTTGAAGGCTACTTAATTCTTCATGTTGCTAAAATCCGGAGAAATGGCCGGTCTACCCAAAATGGACATGAAAGGAGACAATGTGAATTAAGAACAAGATGTTAGGATCGTTATGGGATAAATAGACTAGTTGGATAAGGCGCGGCAGAAGGCAAGCAAAACAAAAGGCCAAGATAGAAGAGTTGGAAGAACAAGTACGTACAACTGCAATCTAATAAGGAGAAGATGTTTTCCCTGGTGCGGTAGGTAATGGCATGTAGACCTCACCGCACACAGCTATGCCTTATTCCTTCTGAACAATTTCTTTTCTTTTTCTTGAGAGTATATATAAAGGAGTGGCACGAGATTGAGGATCATCTGGATTTCTCGGTATCTTAAAAATTCATGATATCATAGAATGACACTAAATGTGTGAACTCTACATGCATGGTTACTTATTGAGCATGATTAGGATTTTAACCCCATTCCATTCACGGGGGATATTCATTTAAGAGATTTTTCCTCCTACCTTAGTCAATGGATTAAATGGAAAGAAATCTCTGTGATACATTTGAGGAAAACCAAGTCTAGGAACGCTAATGATGAGGAAGGATGTAGTGTACCTATGGGGGGATAATATAGGGTACAGAGGGAGGTACCCAAGGGAATAATATGATGTATTAATATAAGAATGATAAATAAATGGGCCATAGTTAATAAATAAAGTGGTTAACCCATCATTTGTAATAGATCTGATAAGAAAATGTATAGAAATGAAAAATATGCCCAAGAAATAACACCATAGAAGATAAAACTTCAGATCTTCATTAATATCAAAACCCTTAAGGTAGGGCAACACCATACATTCACTCCTTAAGGAAGGAGATCACTCCACAAGCCATATGCTTGTCCATACAATAATCCTTCACATCTCTCAATGGAGAGTCTCTAACCTCTATATAGGTTTCATACATGCAATACCATG
This sequence comes from Pinus albicaulis, assembly GCA_034641835.2. Lineage (NCBI taxonomy): Eukaryota > Viridiplantae > Streptophyta > Pinopsida > Pinales > Pinaceae > Pinus > Pinus albicaulis. Next base: position 756,861,878 of record CM076571.1, on the reverse strand, counting down.
GGTAGTTACCATGGGTCTCTCAATACCATACATCCAATACAATGGGCTTATCACTTTATTCCCTTGCTACATGTGGTCCTTTACATAATGTGGGTTAACCACTTTATTTATTAACTATGGCCCATTTATTTATCATTCTTATATTAATACATCATATTATTCCCTTGGGTACCTCCCTCTGTACCCTATATTATCCCCCCATAGGTACACTACATTACACCCCCCTTAAACATGTTTCGTCCCCGAAACATGAGAAGAACACAAATAATAAGATCTACTCAAAAGAGTATTCCATTGATACCATTCACGTGCATCCAACCATCCAAGAGAAATGTGAACACTCGATCTAGTCGGTGCCTCGCTCGCTTGAGATGGAAGCGGGTTCTGGTGGTTCTTCTGTGTTGATGTGTTGTCAGTGGATCGTTGCACCTCTCTATGTGTCATCCAAGGGTTGTTGTCCTTATTGCTAATTCGTTGCCACTTCGCTGGTTGTTGTCTTGCTGGGTGATGCGGGTGGTGATATGTTGAAGCTTTAACTGATGTAACATCTTTCAGTAATTCCTCCATTATTGGTGATGGAGTGGTGTCTGGTTCTTTTATTGGTACTTGCTTTGATGTCTGTGTTTCACTGTCTACCATCAAAGGCTCATCATCTGATGTATCTGGTTCTTTTGTTGGTACTTGCTTTGATGTCTGTGTTTGGCTGTCTACCATCAAAGGCTCATCATCTGATGTGTCTGTCTCATTGGATATTTGTGCTTCTGCCTCCCCGGTCTCTGCATGGTTCCTAATGCAAATATCGTGCAATGTAATTTTCTTCTTTTTATACCAGAGTTTCATGAATTTCTTTTGCACATTAAAATTGACAGTACCAATGGATTCCATCCAAGGGTGTCCCAAAACAACGTCCACAACATCCATATCTGAAGCATAAAAATCAGAATGCAACACATATTTATCCATAGAAATCTTCAAATCTTTATAAATTTGAACATCTTCATTATCAACCTGTGTTTTTTCAATATGCTTTGCTGGAACTTGCAATTTTTTAGCCAAATTCACATTGATACAATTATGCTTGCAACTAGGAATGATAGACACTATGATGTTCTCTTTCTGAATACTTCCATGAACCTGTAATATGGAAATATTAGTAGAAAATAAGTCTTTATGGCTCTTGCTGTCCTTTTTTCCGGCTTTAGACCACTTGTCCAAAAGGACTTTTTCAAGTTTTTTCTCGGGAAGTTTCCTCACTGAGCTATCAAGTGAGGTCCACCATTTATCTGCCTCATCTTTCATATCAAGCCCTATGGAGCCTATCCAAAATTGTCGGTAGCGATCCTTGTGATATTGTAAAAAATCTTCAATAGTAGGACCATCATCTTTTCCTGTAAACTTCATCTTGCGAGAACCCATAAAATAAAGTAAGGGTTTTGAAGAAAATCACTTACTTTGGCAAAAATTTAAAATGGACATTACTCGGTCAATATAACTCAGAATCCTTAATATAACCTGTTTTTGAAAATGGAATAGCCATTCTGCATCTAAACATGTTGCTGAAAGCCCGATCCAGGCACTCTGGAAACACAGATTTGCGCTGCAACTGCCCCGGCGTCACAAAATTACTGAAAAATGGCTGATTTTAAATCAGTGATAACTCCCTCATCCGGACTCCGATTCGACTGATTTTTTTTTTGAAATCGGGTGATTTTTCAAGGGGAGCTCAGATCTGTAATTGGTTGTCTGAAATTTTGCACCAGAATCTACTAAAACGTCAGGAGAGCCGCCGTACAGAAATTGTCGTCAGAAACATTTCTACAACATAGCTGAATTTAAATCAGCGATATCACCCTCATCCGGACTCCGATTCGACTAATTTTTTTTTGAAATTGGGTATTTTTCGATAAGGAATCCAGATCTGATATTTATTTTTGAAAAATTTTCACCAAATTTTCCAGATCTGCTCTACAAACTCGCCGCCCAAAAATTTCCTGCAAAAAATGAAAAAACAAATCTCCAAACTCTGCCCAAGAAAGTGCTCCGATACCACTTGTAGTAGATCTGATAAGAAAATATATAGAAATATAAAATATGCCCAAGAAATAACACCATAGAAGATAAAACTTCAGATCTTCATTAATATCAAAACCCTTAAGGTAGGGCAACACCATACATTCACTCCTTAAGGAATGAGATCACTCCACAAGCCATATGCTTGTCCATACAATAATCCTTGACATCTCTCAATGGAGAGTCTCTAACCTCTATATAGGTTTCATACATGTAATACCATGAGTAGTTACCATGGGTCTCTCAATACCATACATCCAATACAATGGGTTTATCACTTTATTCCCTCTCTACATGTGGTCCCTTATATAATGTGGGTTAACCACTTTATTTATTAACTATGGCCCATTTATTTATCATTCTTATATTAATACATCATATTATTCCCTTGGGTACCTCCCTCTGTACCATATATTATCCCCCCATAGGTACACTAGAAACATGGTTGGCAAGGTCCTTATTGGGAAAATCCATAATATCCTCAATATTTCCCTCCATATCCTCCATACCCAACCCCATGTTATCCCTACCATCCACCTCCACCACAACCAAAACCTCACCCACATCCATCTCATATATCCACCCCAAGTCAACTACCTGTACCACCATTTCCAAACCCACACCATGAAGTATCTCAGCCCACTTACAATGTTGAGGTACAACACTACCAAACATATTCTCTTGATCTAAATGGTCGGCATCTTAGTTCAAGAAAGGTATTGCAAAGAAGAGATTTTCTCAATGTCATTGAAGGACAACATCAAGAAGAAGAAGATCCAAATGAGGAGATCAAAAGATCAAGGGCTGCACTTGATGAAGAGCCAACATCAAAATCAGATGTTGAGAAAGTTCCCTCATGTTTACCAGCATTTCCTCCATGTGTTCAAGAGAACAATAAGCAAAAAGAGGAATATTTGATTGTCATAATAGAAGAGGACATCCAAGGTGATCCAACTCAACAAGTGGACCAAGGTCATCACAACTATATTGAAATATGGTTCCAAACATCCATTAAGTTGCAGCAACACACTCTTCTCCAACAGTACTTGATACAATCCTAGTCAAAGCAATTCATTTCTCATATTCAGGTACATGTAAAAGCATGTATTCCAAGTGTGCACATGATTTTATCTATCACCTTCATGTGTACATGGCTCCATTAGAAGTATTACTATACTTGAAAAAAAAATTCAAGTAGAGTAGGAAAGTGAAAAAAAAAAAAAAAAAAAAGATGAAAAAAAAGGGAAAGAATAAAATCTCAAGTGAAAACCTCTTTTGAGGCATCTGAGACTGGCACACTGATTGAAAACCTCCATGAGGAGGTCATTGGGTTGAAAAAAAAAGAGTAAAATAAAATATCCTAGTTGAAAACCTCCCTTGAGGCGCATAGGCAGACCTACTAATGGAAAACCCCATTGAGGTAGCTAGTAGGCCTTTAAAAAAAAAAAAAAAGTATTTCTCCATCTATCTCTCTCTAATGAATGCAGGTGCTCTCCAACCTTTGCAAGCAGACAAACAACAAGTTGGCACAAAAAGAAAATTTGGTCAACACTTTAGTCAAAGGTAGTCAAACTTGGACTTCCTCCTCCTATGCTCAGAAGCTCCAAAAGGACCTCAATCAGATTATCATATGTAGCTTTAGAATAGCCTCAACAGCCATATCAACAACAGCTTCAATATCACATGCAAAAAAAAATCAATGGTAAGGCTCAGGTATGCAATCATCTAACCCTTTCTTTGAATCTACTTTAGCTTAATAAAACATTAAAAAGTGTGAGAAGGAAAGTTTTTTTATATAGCCAAAATTAGTAGCAGAGCAACCTCAACCTTATCTAGCAACTAGCCTCACTTTTTCCACCAAGAAAAAGAACAAGACAAAAGTAAAAAGGACTTGAGAAAGTGGGCAATAAGCAGCTCGTTGTAATAGAGGACAAGGAGTGCCAAGGGGTAACCAAGGGTGAACTCAATTCACAGAAAAAAGAATTGTGAGTTTACTTTGCATGCAATAAAAAGTAAAAAAGAAATAAAATAAAAGAGAGAAAAATAAAATAAAATAAAAGGTGGATCCACCACCTCTTAGCATGCAAAATAGATTTAATTAATGCATCTGAGGACCTCTAAGAAGCATCTACAAGAAGAATTGTAGCAAGAAGAATAGCAAGAATATTAGCAAAAGAGCAGTGCATGGCCCAAGAAACAAAAAATGAAATAAGCCAACATGCAAGAAGAACCATAATGCATGGAGAATGAATAGGTTTCTTAGAGGATGAGAAATAGTTTCAGTAGGGGGGTGATGATGGGCCTCTAAATTATACATAAAATAAGGCCCATCTAACCTTTCATGGGCCCATCTACCTTCCTTATGCACATAAAAGGATATATTAAATCTCCCCTTCTGCACTTAATAATGTTTTCTTATGCTTTAATATGTTCTTAGGAAGGATTAAAGGTAGTTGCATATTTTTGCCTAATATTGGTTATTTTTGGAGAATATTGTGAGAATATTTTGCAGATTATACATATTTGGAGAAGGAGATGATTTAGGGACTTTCTCCTTGCCACTGGAAGATCAAGATTGGAGAATAAATTAGGCTAATGTCAGGAAATTATGGAGAAATCTTGGAGAGATTCAAGGGGATTGTCCACCCTCCTTAACTATCAAAGGCAACCAAGCAAACTGAAGACCAAGTGCACTCAAGCCATACTTCACTTGGAGTCTCCAAAAAATCTAATTCCAAGAGGCAGCCAAGCAACTGAAGACGAAGCACACTCAATCTATGTTTACTTGGAGTCAAAGTGGACCCCATCACCATTTTCTAGGGAGTTGTTGGTAGCTACCCTATAGAATAAATAGAGCAACGATAGAGCTAGGAAGGGTTAGTCAGTTAGTATATTCTAGTCTTGATTCCATTCATAACTATTGTTGTGAGCTATTGAGCTTTTTGTCCTATTCAGTGATCAAAATTTCAGAGATGTATGAAGTTATTCTTTTATGAAATGAGCAGAATGATTTCATTTGATTGATTTAAGCTTCAGAGGGCCAAGCTCATGGGTTAGGGCCCAACCCATGTGCCTCAGATTCTCTGTTGTTTCCATTCTTTTCTTTAATGTCATTTAGCTAATTTTTCTTTTGAGCATTTAGCTATTTTCCTGGAATTTTTATTGATGCTTTAGTTTGCTTCTCATTGTCTTTTGCTGTAGACTTAATTTGCTTACCGAGTGTTAGAATAGTTGATAAACTTCATAAATTTGTGAGGCCAGCCTTCCCCTCTCAACTCTCCCAATAGAGCTCGAGGATGGTATAACTTTCCCCACATACCAAAAATGCTTTCTCGCTTATGATTTCTTGGAAATAGATTAGATCAGTGCTTGTATTTTCATGAACATATTGTCTGCCTTTCTTGCATAAATAGGCAGGATGATTGCAGGTACGGGAAGCATAGCCCAGGAGAAGTTTTCCAGCACCTCCCACTTCATCTTCCATCTTCCTTCCATCTATGTGTTACGCTCCTGAGCCTTGCTTTTTACGCCTCCATTCCCCTCTTTCTCCTCTTGTTTAAATGCTGCACCCGCCTTTTTCTTCATAAAAATACTTAAACCATTTAGCCGCCTTATTCTTTTGTTTTTATCTGTCATAGCTGCCGCATCCTTTTTAACGCAGAACACTTGAAAAACCATCGAAACCCGACTTCCGTCCTCAAAATCACTATTTTCGTACTTCGTAAATGGCACTTCGTGACTTTTTACTTTTAACACTTACCGTTCGTTGTAGTCGCTTGCGAAATTGCGATATTGCATATCTCAGATCACACCCTCTTTTTATTTTGAGACTTACCATAAGTTGCATCGCCTTGCCACCATCGCACTTTGCATTATTTAGCGTGTCCCGTTTGCACTTACCGCTCCAACTGTTGATTGCAACATTTCGAAATCGCAAATCGCACCCTTTACCTTTTTCTCATAACACTTACCGCTTGTTCCGCTGATGCGATAACTCCACCATTTCACCCGTCGCACTCTACACTTCGCAGGACTTACCTCATCGCACTTTTCATTTCGCTCCCACTCTCGAACAACACTTTTGCTATCCCTTTAAACTTGTGATATTGTGATTGCAACATCACATATCGCAACCTTTGTCCTCTATCGCACTTCGCCATCACACTTTTTGAATTATTCCGCTCCAAGGCCTCTTTGCGCTTCAACAAAGCTTTAATCCAGTTTAAACCCTTGTTTTCTACTCCTAAGCCTCATTTCGTGTGTTAAGCCCTCCATTAGCCTCTTTAGCCTTTTTCTCTCCTCCAAGCTGAAAACCACTCTTTTTAATTAGAATTAAGTCATGGATAACTTAGTTTCATGACTAGAAGCATGGTAGATAGACCATAGGATAAATAGAGTACATTTAATCGATTGGCCAAGTTAAGTGTGGTTTAAATCAATTTCCTTTTTGCAACTTAGTTTAGTTTCTTTCCAGTCATTTCCTTTCAACAAATTAATTTAGTTTCTTTCTGCCATTTCCTTTCAGCAATATAGCTTAGTTTCTTTTCATTCATTTCCTTTTCTGCAAATTAAATTAGTTTCATTCCTATCATTTATTTTTCAGTGATTTAATTTCCTTATGTCATTTCCTTTCTGCAATTTAGTCTAGTTTCATTGAAGTGTGACAGACTTCATTCAAAACCCTTATAAATAGCACTCTTTCGTAGAGCGGAAGAGGATGACATGAACAGAACGCATCTGCTATGCATATAGCACTGTCACCTCCAAGTTTGTGCAAACCCGAGGTTGATAAAGTAAAGTAGGGCAGCCTCCAGAGTTGCAACACTCTTGGTGCAATGCCAGGGCTCACACTTTTTGGCGCTGTTTTCAGGGAGGTGTGTAGTAGATGCTTTGATTCTATTTTAGCATTATTTTATGCTTTCCTTTTTCATGTTGTTTCGGAAATATTGAAAAATACAAAAAAAATCTGATTTTCATGCCTCATAAGAGTAGGGATACTCAGAATATATATTTTTTTAAATACTTCTCCAACACCAACCCCCCCACTTGACCATGTGGTGCAGTAAGAACCACATCACCATAAACTTTTGAAGGAAGAAGAGATGGATGGATATGATGACAATGAAGAAGATCTTATTGGGTTTCCAATTCAAGATATGGACATCAGTGTACCTATGAAGAACATCCCTACATCTTTCCTTCCCAACTTCCATGGTATGAGAACAAAGGATACATAAATATTTCTCTTTGAATTTGAGATACTTTATAGATCTTATGGCTACTTATCACACACTCAAAAATTGATATTGTTTCATGCAACATTGAAGGATAGAGCTCTTAAATGGTTCATGAGTCTATGTACTAATTCAATACGATCATGGAATGATATGCAAAATATATTTCTAGAAAAATATAAAGATTTTGATCTTAAAGAAGAAATTTTTAGAATGAACCAAGAAGAAGATGAGAGTCTTGAGGATCTAATAGAGAGGTTAATTTATAATTTTAAGAGGGAAAAATTGCATCATCTAGGATTTGACACACTAAAAACCCTCTTACTTAGAACAATTAGGGATGAGTGGATTGATCTCCTTAATATCATAAATAGAGGAGATTTATACCAATTATCATTTGAAGAAATTTGTGAAACATGCAAGTGCATATCAAGAGGAAGGGAAAGAGTAAGTAAATCAACATCAACATTGGTAAGGCAAGAATAACTTGGAAATTTTCTTGATAACTTTAAAACAAAAATTCTTAGCAATCTAAGTGAACAAGTAGAAATGTTAAGAATGCAAAATGACAAAAGGAAGATGCTGGTGTTTTTTTTATCCATGCATAATCATATGCTACTAAATGTTGTTCATCATTCCCCAGGTTTAAATAATTTTACCAAGAAGACAATGGAGCAAGGCAATCACCAAATAAGCTATGTTATGTAGCTCCAAGGAGACCCTAGCAACCTAGTCAACTTGATATGATGCAAGGACCTACTTCACAATGCCAAGCTTATTCACATCCATCTCAAACTAATTGGGATACACTTCCTCCTTGGAAACCTTGGCCAGCTCACCCCCAAAACCAATCTTGACAACATGGTTGGTAAGGTCCTTATTGGGAAAATCCACAATATCCTCAATATTTCCCTCCATATCCTCCATACCCAACTCCATGTTATCCCTACCATCAACCTCCACCACAACCACAGCATCAACCACATCCATCTCATATATCCACCCCCACTCAACTACCTGTACCACCATTTCCAAACCCACATCATGAAGTATCTCAGCCCACTTACAACGCTGAGGTACAACACTACCAAACATATCCTCTTGATCTAAATGGTCTGTATCTTAGTTCAAGAAAGGTATTGCAAAGAAGAGGTTGTCTCAATGTCATTGAAGGACAACATCAAGAAGAAGAAGATCCAAATGAGGAGATCAAAGAATCAAGTGTTGCACTTGATGAAGAGAAAATATCAGAATCAGATGTTGAGTGATTTCCCTCATGTTTACCAGCATTTCCTCCTTGTGTTCAAGAGAGCAATCAACAAAAAGAGGAATATTTGACTGCCATAATAAAATAGGACATCCAAGTTGATCCAACTCAGCAAGTGAACCAGGGGCATCACAACTATATTGGCATATGGTTCCAAACAGTCATTAAGTTGCAACAACACACTCTTCTCCAATAGTACTTGATACAGTCCCAGTCAAAGCAATTAATCTCTTGTATTCAGGTACATGTCAGAACATGTATTCCAAGTGTGCACCTAATTTTATCTGTCATCTTGATTTGTACATGGCTCCATTGGAAGTATTCCTATACTTGAAAAAGGTTTTTTTTTTCAAGTAGAGTAGGAAACTGAAAAGACAAAAAAAAGAGAAAAAAAGGGCAAAAAAAATAAAATCTTAGGTGAAAACCTCTTTTGAGGAGTCTGAGATTGGCTCACTGATTGAAAACCTCCATGAGGTGGTCATTGGGTTGAGAAAAAGAGGAAAATAAAAGATCCTAGGTGAAAACCTCCTTTGAGGCACCTAGGCATACCTTCTAGTTAAAAACCTCATTGAGGCAGCTAGTAGACCTTCAAAAAAAAAAGAGAGAGAAAATGTATTTCTCCATGTATCTCTCTCTAATGAATGCAGGTGCTCTCCAACCTTTGCAAGCAGAAAACAACAAGTTAGCACAAAAAGAAAATTTGGTCAACACTTTAGTCAAAGGTAGTCAAACTTGGACTTCCTCCTCTTGTGCTCAGAAGCTCCAAAAGGACCTCAAGCAGATTATCGTATGTAGCTTCAGAACAACTTCCATTAGGGGAATTTTGAGGTCTAAAATGGGCCTCCTAAGAAAAATGTACAACTAAATAAACTTTATAAGAACCAATAGGATTCAATATGATGATGTCAACCATGGCAGATGATTCACCATTTTTGGAGTAAAAAAGTAAAAATATTAAAAAATAATAAAATAATAAAACTACTTTTTCAACTCGTATTTTCAACTTATCTCTCTAAGGTTTTACTAAAATTTCGATCTAACCCATTATCACATGCAAAAACAAATCAACGGTAAGGCTCAGGTATGCAATCATCTAACCCTTTCTTTGAATCTATTTTAGCTTAATAAAACATTAAAAAGTGTGAGAAGGAAAGTTTTTATATAGCCAAAATTTGTAGCAGAGAAACCTCGGCCTTATCTAGCAACCAACCTCACTTTTTCAACCAAGAAAAGGAACAAGAAAAAATAAAAGGACTTGAGAAAGTGGGTAGGAAGCAGTTCATTGGAATAAAAGACAAGGACTACCAAGGGGTAACCAAGGGTGAACTCAGTTAATAGAGAAAAAAAAAGCTCTGAGGTTACTTTGCATGCAATAAAAATAAAAGATAAATAAAAAGATAAAAGATAAAATATAAAAAAAAATCAAATAAAATGTGGATCCACCACCTCTTCACATGCAAAAAAGATTTACTTAAAGCACTTGAGGACCTCCATGAAGCACCCACAAGAAGAATTGCAGATAGAGGTGTAACAAGAATATTAAGTACGGAGATCAGCGCATAGGCCAATAAAACAGAAAACGGAATAAGCCAGAATGCAGGAAGAAACATAAGGCATGGAGGATGAATAGGTTGCTCAGAGGATGAGCAACAGTTTCAGTAGGGCAGTGATGATGGCCCTCTAAATTAGACATAAAATAAGGCCCATCTACCTTCCTTATGCACATAAAAGGACATATTAAATATATCCTTCTGCATTGAATAATGTTTTCTTATGCTTTAATATGTTCTTAGGAATGATTAAATTTAATTGCATACTTATGTTTAATACTGGTTATTTTTGTAGAATATTGTGAGAATATTTGGCAGATTATACATATTTGGAGAAGGAGATGATTTAGGGACTTGCTCCCTGCCACTGGAAGATCAAGATTGGAGAATAAATGAGCACAATGTCAAGAAATTATGGAGAAATCTTAGAGAGATTCAAGGGGATTTCCCACCTTGCTTAGCTATCAAAGGAAGCCAAGCAAACTGAAGACCAAATTCACTCAAGCTATGCTTCACTTGGAGTCTCAAGCAAATCGAATTCCAAGAGGCAGCCAAGAAATTGAAGATGAAGGGCACTCAATCTATGTTTACTTGGAGTCAAAGTGGACTCCATCACCATTTTCCAGGGAGCTGTTGGTAGCTACCCTATAGAATAAATAGAGTAGAGATAGAGCTAGGAAGGGTTAGTCAGTTAGTCTATTCTAGTCTCAATTCCATTCAGAACTATTGTTGTGAGCTATTGAGCTTTTTGTCCTATTCAGTGATCAAACTTTTAGAGATGTATGAAGTTATTCTTTTATAAAAAAGGGAAGACTGATTTCATTTGATTGATTTAAGCTTCAGAGGGCTAGGCTCGTGGGTTAGGGCCCAACCCATGTGACTCAACTTCTCTGTTGTTTCCATTATTTTCTTTCATGTCATTTAGCTAGTTTTTCTTCTGAGCATTTAGCTATTTTGCTAGTATTTTTATTGATGTTTTAGTTTGATTCCCATTGTCTTTTGATGTAGATTTAATCTTCTTACAGAGTGGTAGAATAGTTGATAAACTCCATAAATCTGTGAGGCCAACCTTTCTCTCTCAAATCTCTCAATAGAGCTCAATGAGGGTAGAACTTTCCCCACAGACCAAAAATGCTTTCTAGCTTATGATATCTTGGAAATATATTAGATCAGTGCCTGTATTTTCATGAAACTATTGTCTGCCTTTCTTGCATAAATAGGCAGGTTGATTGCAGGTATGGGCAACATAGCCCAGGAGAATTTTTCCAGCAGCTCCCACTTCATCTTCCATCTTTCTTCCATCTTTGTGTTACGCTCACGAGCCTTGTTTTTTACGCCTCCATTCCCCTCATTTTTCTCTTGTTTAAATGTTGCACTCACCTTTTTCTTCATAAAAATACTTAAACCATTCAGCCACCTTATTCCATTGTTTTTATCGATCACGGTTGCCACACCCTTTTTAATGCAAAACACTTGAAAAAACATCGAAACTCGACCTTTGCCTTCCCTCCTCAAAATCACCGCTATCATTCTTTGTAGAAATTTGCTGAATAATGAAGTTTATTCGCTGTTATTATCCTGGTCATACATCAATTCGAATTTCTTGCATAACACATAATCTGCTTCTACAAATTAATCATCATATGCGGAATAAAAAAAGCGGTATGCAATCATAAAAACATCAGATCTTCACACACATGCAACACAGTATGTATGGGGAAAGCATATAGCTGAAAACCCCCAGATATTTGTTATATTATAAAGAAGAGAACATTCAGCAACACATAATACAATACTCCTCACAAGTACATAGTACTATCTCCATATGCTGAACACAAAACTAGCTAGATCTGAAACTAGTCACAGGTTCAAATCCTCCTGCTTGTCTGCCTGCCTCTACTACGCAATCCAAAGAGAGAATGGAGCCAAACCAAGTTCAAATTCACCTTGATTGAACTGCGCAATCCTCATGGGCAATCTCCTCCACTGATTGTGCAAATCTCATGCACAACTGATGTCCAACTAATAGCACACCCACTCTTTCACCTATCTCCTCCACTGGTCTTCACTGAACTGTACATGCACTGAGTTAATTGATGTGTTATTTTAGTTGAATATTGAGTTAATAATTAGTGAATTAAATAATATTTAATTTACACCACTCATCTCTAGTGTAATAGCAGTTAAACTAATTACAACTAGTTCAACTAGTTAACCGGAACACAATCTCCATCAACTCCTCAATCAACTCCACCAAAACTCCGCCACATGAGTCTAACTGAAGTCTAACATGCATGAGCTCAACCAAACCCCTAGGAATAGCGTAATTCCTTTGTCAGCTGCATGCCCCACATCCGTGGGTCAAACTGAAGTGCTGCAAGAGAATAAGATAATGTTTTAAGTCTAAATATTATTAAGAGCAAATAATATTTGACTGTTCTATTTTTAGCTCGGCAGTCTAAAAATAGAAACCACCCCAATGTCTAAAAATAGAGGTCCATCTATTTTTACCAACTCGACCAATCCTCCAAGAATAGCATACTGCAGCTCTCGATCCATGATCCGTATGTCTAAAAATAGACATAGTCTAAAAATAGACTTTGCGCCAAAATTAGCCTGCGGGCTCACTTAGTGAAGGCGACTTCATTTCACTAAGCTCCATCATCTTGCTGCATTTTCAACATTCTTCGCAAATCGCACTTCACGACATTTTAATTTAACACTTACTACTCGTTGTAGCTGCTTGCGATATTGCGATATCGCATATCACAAATTACACCTTTCCTTTTTTTCTTTCGAGACTTACTGCAAATCGCATCACCTTGCCACAATCGCACTTCACATTATTTGGCGTGTTTCGTTCGCACTTACCGCTCCAGCTGCCGATTGTGATATTGCAAAATCACAAATCGCAAATTGCACCATTTACCTTTTTCGCATAACACTTACCGCTCGTTCCACCGATGCGATAACTTTGCCACGTCACCCGTCGCACTCCACACTTCGTAGGACTTACCTCATCAGACTTCGGATTTCTCTCCCTCTCCCGAACAACACTTCTGCTATCCCTTTAAACTTGCGATATTGCAATTGCGACTTTGCATATTGCAACCTTTATCCTCTATCACACTCCGCCATCTCACTTTTTGATTATTCCACTCCAAGGCCTCTTTGCACTTTAAAAAAGCTTTAATCCAGTTTAAACCCCCGCTTTCCACTCCTAAGGCTCATTTCATGTGTTAAGCCCTCCATTGGACTCTTTAGCCTTTTTCAATCCTCCAAGATGCAAACCACTCTTCTTAATTATAATTAAGTCATGGATAGCTTAGTTTCATGAGTAGAAGCATGGTAGATATACCATAGGATAAATAGAGTACATTTAGCCGATTGGCCAAGTGAAATGTGGTTTAAATCAGTTTCATTTCTGCAACTTAGTTTATTTTCTTTCGATTCATTTCCTTTCACCAAATTAATTTAGTATCTTTCTGCCATTTCCTTTCAACAATATAATTTTTTTCCTTTTCATTCATTTCCTTTTTTGCAAATTAAATTAGTTTCATTCTTGTCATTTCTTTTTAGCGATTTAATTTCCTTCTGTCATTTCCCTTCTGCAATTTAGTCTAGTTTCATTGAAGTGTGATAGACTTCACTGAGAACCCTTAGAAATAGCACCCTTTCGTAGAGTGAAAGAGGATTACATGAACAGAACACATATGTTGTGTATAAAACATTGTCACCTCCAAGTTTGTATGAACCTCAGGTTGATAAAGTAAAGTAAGGCAGCCCCTGGAGTTGCAGCACTCTTGGTGCAATACCAAGGCTCACCAATCACAACAAATGTTACATTTTATTATAGCAAAAAATAATGTGTGGAGAACCAAAAGGTTATTCACTCCAAATATTTTTCTTTTAAATATATATAAAAAAATCCAAAAATTCTCTATTGATACAAATTTAAGATTGATGATTCATGACTTGAAATATATAATGTGCTTATGAAGTGACACTCTCAATTATCTATGTATTTTTATTTGTATTGTTTATAGGTATAGTTTGACTGAGCCTAATTGTTAAGAATGTGTTTTTACCTAAAAACGTCACAGCCCCAAGTCCAAAGAGGGCTCAAGTATGTACACTTGGAAAAATAGAAATTTTGAATATGGTCTAAAAGTATGAAATGTAAGAAAATAAATTGGATTTTCCAATATATGGTTTTTATTTATTGAAAAATTTATAAGCTTAGTTTTGTATATTCTTTTAAATTATGAGAGTCATTATATCTTTGAAATTACAAGGCCCTTTTTTAGTGATATGTAAAATTATCTTAACATTATCAAATAATATACATTTTTTTAATTGTTAGTCTCAATCATTACTAGTGTGTGTGTAGAGTTAAGGTACTAAAAATTTATAGTAAAAATAAATGAGGGGGGAATTTTAATATTTGAATATATGTCAAGACAAAATATTTAGAAATTAGTTATATATATATATATATATGGAATAGACTACTTGACTCTTTATGTGTTTGTAGTTTCATGGACAATGGATTTGTCTAGTTTATAGAAAAATAATGTAAAAAATAGAGATGTATTTTGAAAAATGGAGGATTTCATGTATTTTTTGTTGGAAATGTTGTCATTGATGGCAAAGAAGACAACAAGTAATATTTACAGAAAGCAGTGGAGGCAAAGGTCGAAGCGTGACTGTGAAGGTAGAAGCGGAGCGGCAAAGGTAGAGCGAGAAGAGACGGAAAGCGGAGAGCGAGGAGAAAGGTAGAGGCGAGGAGCGAGCCGTTATCAAAACGACATCAAGACCGGACTTTATTGAAAAAAGGAACCGAGAAGGTTATATATATATATATATATATATATATATATATATATATATATATATGTATGTATGTATGTATGTATGTATGTATGTATGTATGTATGTATGTATGTATGTATGTATGTATGTATGTATGTATATTTATATATATATTGGTGCTGGACTTATGTCTAAGTCCAAAACTTCATATAATGTTAACTGAAGATCTTGTACATATAAGGTGAGACCCCCTTACATAAATTCCGAGAATCACTACCCCCGCTAGAAGAGACACTAAAGACTGAAGCGGCAAAGTACACACACACACACACACACACACACACACACACACACATATATATATATATGCAGCACTTTATATAAGTATAGTGCATTTTTTTTCAAAGAGCAAAGCATATATATATGTGCAGCACACTATATACGGAGTACCATAAGGTGGGACTCCTCTAGAGAAAATTCTGAGAATCATTACCCAGCTCGAGGATACATTAAAGCGGAAGAAGACACTTATATATATGCAGCGCCTTATTTATGTTGCGCCTTATACACAAAGGTCCAAGGCATATATATATATATATATATATATATATATATATATATATATATATATATATATATATATATATATATATATATATATGGAGTGGTTTATACACAAAGGACGGGGACTACAGTACAAAGTATCTATATATATATATATATATATATATATATATATATATATATATAGTGCGAGATCAAAAGAACCAAAGGTTCTATCAAAGGCAAAGTACCACATGGTGGGACCCTCATCAATCGCATCGAAAAAGGTGACAGCAGAGCATCGGAACATCTCAATGAAAGTTGTGATTGCGATTGAAGCCCGGACTCGATGGGTCTATAAATCATGATTTTATAGGTTTGAGTTCTGGTCTAATCGCATTGGCACATTTAAAGGAACAGTGGTCAATCAAATCGAGGTTAAAGCGGAGCATCAGAACATCTCAATGAATGTTGCGATTGCGATTAAGTTCTGGACCCGATGGGGATATAAACTGCAATTCATACATATTTGAGTTCCGGTAAACAGTGATTGATCACATCGGAGCATCGAGGTATAAGAATATCGGAACATACAAATACATGTTGTGAATGTGATTGAGTTCCGGACCCGATGGGCATATAAACTGTAACTCATACATGCTTGAGTTTCGGTAAACAATGATTAATCGCATCGGCACATCCAAATGAACAGTGTTTCATCGCATCGGAGAAGGAGCAGAAGATCAGAACATGCAACTGGAAGTTGTGATTGTGATTAATCACAATCGAATGATCGCATCACATCGGAGAATGATGCAAGTTTGGCGAAGTGGGCCCGAAAAGGGCATTTTATGTATTAAAATGATTCATTATTGTTACATTACCAAGAGCAAGTGAGTTGGGGACACAATAGGTGTTAAAGCTTCAGGCCCGATTTATGAAAGCCGTGAACACATATTGAATGATTCAATGATTGATTAACCATTGGGTTATGGTTTCTAAGGTTCAGATATCAAAATAATAATGCCGAGAATGAACATTGATGGCTTGAAATAATAGAAGGAGAAAACCTTGCATAGAGGGCATATATTGGGTTTATAACCATGGAAATATTAAAACCTCCGCATTCAGTTATTTAAACTGCCAGTAAAGGAAACCAAAGCATTGGAATTTGCCCAGATTTAAAGTCAGCAGTTATATATTTTGTAATGCAGCTATATATATATATATATATATATATATATATATATATATATATATATATATATATATATATATATATATATATATATATATATATACAATAGACACACAATCCACGGTGAACGAGGGTGCACACGGGGAATAGGTTGGCGACGGAGTGAACAAGCACTTGGCGGAAAATATGCAGAAGACAGTGAGCAGAAGAAGGTAGAACAGTTACCTAACAGCTGCAGAAAAGACAAAGTCAGCAAAGCCAAAAGCCAAAAATGGGCTGAGTAAAATTTGTCTTGATGTAACTAAAAATTATGAAATTAAATGTTGTAATTGATTTTTATTGTTTGTGATGCATTGGCAAGTCTCCGGAAGAGAACAAAATTCCCACTATAATATTAAAGTTAGTACCTACAGTTATATTTTTCTGAGTGAGCTGAAAAGAAATGAGAAGGTAGAAAATCAAGAGGTATGACTATCCATTTCGAATTCCTAGAGGAAAACAAACAGTCATCAGGAAATCTCTATAAGTAATATCACCTTGATATGCATAGAGATAAGGTTAGAGAGAGTAAGAATAGAGAATTAAAAGTATAGAAAATTGAGGCAGAGAAAATAAGGAAGAGAGGAGTAGAAAGAGATGCTACATAACAGAGCTGATATCTGAGGTAAATCAGCAAACACTTCTTGTGATAAATTGAGGAAGTTGGAGCTTCCCTATCAAGTTGAAGCTTGATAGCTGTCAGTTGTAGCTGAATGAGGTTGGAGCCTCCTGTAGGTTGGTGCCTGCAGAAAATTGAAGGGAGTTGGAGCTTCCTTGCAAGTTGTAGCTTGCAGAATTGAGGTTGGAGCCTCCTGTAGGTTGGTGCCTGCAGAAAAATAGTGGTGAGAGGGAGTTGGAGCTTGCCTTTGTATCACAACAATAATAAGATGTGGTTTTCTCCCTTTATAGGTTTCCACTTATATCTGCTGTCTCTATCTGTGTTGCCTGTGTGCTGAGATGATTTATCAAATCTGCTTAATGTTTACTACTCTCATAATAAGTTTAATTTCACATTAATTTAATACTTGCTGCAACATATTAAGACTGTTCATATAATAAGGTTGAATACAAAAGTAAGCTGTAAATAAGCTGATGAAAATTTAAAAAGCTCATGTATATATTGAACTGATTCACCCCCCCCCTCTCAGTTCAACTAAGAATTCAACAATTGGTATCAGAGTGGGTTCCTTTGTACCAGTTTAACAACTGAAAGGAGATTCTAGGTTCTCAGGATGGCTAGTAAAGAAGGATGCTCAACCAATAAAGCCCCTTTCTTTACAGGTGCAAATTATGCCTTCTGGAAAATCAGGATGAGGACATACATAATGTCTCTAGGAATAGAAGTTTGGGGTGCTGTGGAATTAGGATATGCCCCAAAGGCAACTGACTCAGAAAAGGAAACCAAACAAGATTTTGTAGCCAATGCAAAAGCCATGAATGCCATCTTAAATGGATTGTGTGAAGCAGAGTTTATCAAAGTAATGCACAAAGACACTGCCAAAGAAATGTGGGACACTCTGGAGAATATTCATGAAGGAGACAAGAAGGTAAAGATTGCGAAACTTCAAGTCTATAGAGCCCAGTTTGAGAACTTAAAAATGGATGATGATGAAGACATTGCTAACTTCTTTCTAAGGGTTGCAGAAATAGTAAATAACATGAAGGCTCTCGGTGAAACCATAAAAGAAGTTGTAATTGTTCAAAAGATTCTAAGATCTCTTCCACCCAGGTTTAATCCCAAGGTGTCTGCAATAGAAGAAACAGCAGATTGGGAGACCTTGACCATGAACCAGCGACTTGGAAATCTAACAGCATATGAAATGAGGCTCCCACAGAAGAAGCCAAGTACGAGGGAGACAGCCTTTAAAACAGAAAAGAAGAAAGAAGAAGAGGAAGACATATGTTCTTGCTCGGATGAAGAAGAAGCAAAATTCATCAAGAAACTGGATAGAGGCTCAGGTAAATACAAAGGTAAACTTCCTTTCAAATGCTTTAACTGTGGAAGACTTGGACACTATACAGCTAAATGTCCTCAAAAGAAAGTAAGGAATCAGGCCCAAGAGTCAGAGAAAAATACATTAAAGAACTGGCAGAAAGGAAAGAAGTTCAACAGAAAATCCTTCTATGCTCAACAAGACAGCAGTACATCTGAAGACTCAGATGAACCCTCAAGTGAAGAAGGAACCTCTAAATTTTTATTGATGGCCATTGAAGAACTTGAAGGACTCCTGCTAGAAGATGAAGAAGAAGAAGGTGAAGTCAACCTTGAGGGGGAGCTAAGAAGTTCTTTGGAGGAGATTGACGAACTCAAACTGAAGTGCAGAAAACAAAAGGACATTCTCCTCAAGTATGTAAGAGAAGAACAAAATTCAGAAGTCCTCATGCAGCTGAAGGTAGAGCTTGAAGAAGCCAAGAAGATAGAAGACATGTTACTTCAGCAAATCAAGGATAAAACTCGAGAACAAGAGAAGCTGGAAGAAGAAGTTGTATGTCTGAGGAAGAAATTAGAAAATGCTTAGAGGAAAGTGTCTACAAATTCCTCTCAAACAACAAGCTCTAGTAAGTTGAAAAAAATTCTGGATGCTCAAAGATCTCCTATGATAAAAACTGGAATAGGCTATGAAGGAGAATTAAGTAAAAGCAAAGAAAAGGAAAACAGAGAGATTATTTTTGTAAAAGAAAAGAAGAATGATGAATCAGCTCAAAAAATTCCTACAAAAGAAGAAACCTGTAATGAGGAAGACAGAGATTAGAAGAAACCACTAGTAGCAAAGAATGTAATAAATACTAGGACCTCTGAGTATGTCAAATTTGGAAACAATCAAAGGAGATTCTTCCCTCCTATGAATAATGCCACCTGTTATGTTTGCCACAAGATGGGACACATTGCTACATATTGTCATACAAGGAGGAGTAATTCAAACCAACAAAAGATGCAAACAGTGAAGAGACTGCCTCAAGCAAACAAATGGAAAAGACAACCTTACATTAGGTATGCAAATAGCTTCTATGGTTACTATTTTTATTGTAAGGAATTTGGCCATAAAATCATTGAGTGTAGAAAGTATGGACAAATATTGATGTTCAACACCTCAAGGAGGTTTATGAATCAAAGAAATTTTGTTCATACTCACAATTCTGCAAAAATTATGACCAAATGTTGTGTATGCAATCAAGTTGGACATATGCCTTCCAAATGTCCTCTCAGAAGATGTAGTTCATCACCCCACAAAATATACCAAACAAAAGGGTGCTTCTAGTGGATAAAGAAGGTGAATAAATGTGACTTGGCTCTAACTGCTCAAGACCTAAAAAGCCAGTGGTATTTGGACAGTGGCTGCTCAAAACACATGACTGGAGACAGAAGCAAGTTTATAACTCTTGATGAAAAGAAATCTGGCAATGTTACCTTTGGCAATGATAAATTAGTAAAAATAAAAGGAAAAGGCTCAGCCAGCCTAGACAATGGCAGAGGAAAGGCCCAAGATGTACTACTTGTGGACGGGCCGAAAGCAAATTTGCTGAGTGTTAGTCAAATGTGTGATAAAGGCTGTGAAGTTCTTTTTAGAGCACAAGATTGTGAAGTCAGATCAAGCACCACAGGTAAGACTCTACTCAAAGGAGTTTGAACAGAGAGTAATGTTTACATTGTGAAAGAGAAAGATGAAGCATGTCATCTTAGCAAACTTGAGGAGTCATGGTTATGGCATAAAAGATTAGGACATCTCAGCTTCGATCACATCATTAGACTAAGCAAGAAGAAAGCTGTCAGAGACATGCCAGAAATAAAGAGGCCTTATAATACCATATGCAAATCATGTCAATTAGGCAAACAGACACGCACATCCTTTACGGCCAAAGATGAGTTGTCAACAAGAAGACCACTACAACTTGTGCACATGGACCTGTGCGGACCTGCAAGAACTAAAACACCAAGTGGAGAATCCTACTTCATGCTGATAATAGATGATTTCTCCAGAATGACATGGGTTGCATTTCTCAAGAATAAATTGGAAGCTCTGGAAAAATTCAAAATATTCAAAGCTTTAGCAGAAAATCAGACAAGATGCAAGCTAAAATGCATCAGATCAGACAGAGGAGGTGAATTCACTGATTATGACTTTGCAGACCTATGCAATGAACATGGCATAAAGAACAATTTACTATTACAGGGACACCTCAGCAGAATGGAGTAGCAGAGAGACAAAACAGATCCGTACAACAAATTGCCAGAGCCATGATGCAAGAGAGTAATATTCCTCAAACCTTCTGGGCAGAAGCAATACACACAGCAGTGCATATCCTTAATAAAGTTCACTTAAGGCCAAGAAGTGACAAGACTCCTTATGAACTATGGCATGGAAAACCAGCTTCAATCAAGCACTTTAGAATCTTTGGAAGCAAGTGTTACATAAAGAATGATGAGGAAAATCTTGGGAAATTTGATGCAAGAGCAGATGAAGGGATATTTCTAGGATATGCTTCCAAAAGTAAAGGGTACAGGTGTTACAACAAGACTCTTCAAAAAATAGTAGAAAGCATTGACGTGAGATTTGATGAAGAACTTCCAAACAATACAAAAGATACAAACTGCAGTAGTCCATTAGACAACCATGAAGAAGAAGACCAAGATGATGATGAAACAAGCAAGACAACAGAAGATTATGAACTGAGCCCTAAAGCCCCTTCTAGATACACTCAGAAGAACCATCCTGAAGATCAGATCATAGGAGACAAGAGAAAAGGGGTCCAGACAAGAAGGCAGCTAACTGAACAGACAGAAGAGGTATACATAGCCATTTTATCACAGATAGAGCCAAAGAAATTTGAAGAGGCCAGCAAGGACAAGTCTTGGGTGAATGCTATGAATGAAGAATTGGACCAAATTGAGAAAAAAAATACCTGGGAACTAGTTCCTAGACCCACTGGGAAAAATGTCATAGGCTCAAAATGGGTATTCAAAAATAAAATGAATGAGGAAGGACAGGTAATCAAGAATAAAGCCAGACTTGTCTGCAAAGGATATTCACAAATCGAAGGACTTGATTTCGATGAAACATTTGCCCCTGTAGCCAGAATGGAAGCCATCAGAATGTTTCTGGCCTTTGCATGCTATCAAGACTTCAAGGTATATCAAATGGATGTAAAATCTACTTTTCTGAATGGAGATCTAGAAGAAGAAGTCTACATGGAACAACCGGAAGGTTTCTCTTTAAGAGACAAAGAAGACTATGTGTGCAGACTGAAGAAGGCTCTATATGGACTGAAACAGGCTCCTCGTGCTTGGTACTCAAGACTGGATAAATATTTTCAAAAACAAGGCTTTAAGAGAGGTGGAGTAGACAACAATCTATACATAAAAGCCCATGAAAATGAACTCCTGATTGTTGTAGTATATGTTGATGACATTATGTTTGGAAGCAACAGAGATGAACTAGAAAAAGGGTTTGCTGATGAGATGAAAACAGAGTTTGAAATGTCTATGATTGGAGAGCTCAGTTTCTACTTGGGACTGCAAATTCAACAAAAGAACACAGGCACCTTCATCTCTCAAGAAAAATACTTAAAATAAATGCTGAAAAAATTCAGAATGGAGGACTGCAAACCTGTGACAACACCCATGATCACGGGATGCAAGCTATGTGCTAATGATGGGACTGTAGATGTAGATCAAAAACTCTACAGATCCATGATAGGAAGCCTTCTGTATTTGACAGCATCAAGACCAGACATCATGCTAGCGGTAGGACTAGTGGAAAGATATCAAGCAGCACCTAAACAAAACCATCTTCTGGCAGTAAAAAGAATACTCAGATATCTACAAGGAACAACATAGTATGGACTTTGGTGTCCTAAAGGAAAAAGCTTCACTTTAACAGCATACACAGATGCAGATTGGGCCAGTTGTGTTGATGACAGGAAAAGTACAAGTGGAGGTGCTTTCTATCTAGGAGAAAGTCTGGTCAGCATATGTAAAAATAATATCTCTCTGTCTACGGCGAAGCGGGAGAATATATAGCAGCAGTAGCATGTTGTACACAAGTCATGTGGATGAAGCAAACTCTTCAAGACATGAAGGTAAGCATTGATGAACCTATTTCAATCAAATGTGATAATACAAGTGCTATAAGTATATCGAAAAATCCTGTACTTCACTCAAAAACTAAACATATTCCAATCAAGTATCATTTCCTCCGAGAACAAGTGGCTCAGAAGATAGTAAAGCTAGAATATGTACCAACAAAAGAGCAGACAGCTGATATATTTACCAAACCTCTTGCTAGAGAACCATTTCAATATTTGAGAGACAAACTAGGGGTAGTATCTGCAGATGCTGCTCTCCGATAAGAAAGCACGGTTTAGGGGAAGACATAAACGAAAATCATTCCGGGGAGATCGGCCCGGCAAAGGAAGTATGAAACAAGTCTCGGGATCAAAGGATTAAAGAATGAGAATCTACAGAGAAGTGCAACCCCTTTCCATTGATGTCAAAGGGGAGGAAGAAACGACAACGGGAGAAAAGGGACCACAAAAGGCAAACGAGGAAAATTAATAACGCCATCAATGCCAAGGGGGGCGATGGAAATGTTGTCATTGATGGCAAAGAAGACAACGAGGTAATATTTCTGAGAAAGCATTGGAGGCGGAGTCGAGCGAGCGAGAGCGAGGAGCGGCGAAGCGGAGAGGCGAAAGAGCGACGACGGTAGAGTCGTTATCAAACAACATCAAGACCAGACTTTATTGAAAAGGAACCCGAGAGGTTATATATATATGTATATTTATATATATATTGGTGCTGGACTTATGTCTAAGTCCAAAACTTCATATAATGTTGACTAAAGATCTTGTATATATAAGGTGAGACCCCCCTACATAAATTCTGAGAATCACTACCCCGCTGGAAGAGACACTAAAGACTGAAGCGGAAAAGTACACACACACACACACACACACACACACATATATATATATATATATATGCAGCACTTTATATAAGTATAGTGCATTTTTTTTCAAAGAGAAAAGCATATATATATGCGCAGCACATTATATACAGAGTACCATAAGGTGGGACTCCTCTAGAGAAAATTCCTAGAATCATTACCCAGCTGGAGGATACATTAAAGCAGAAGTAGATGCCTATATATATGCAGCGCCTTATACACAAAGGTCCATGGCATATATATATATATATATATATATATATATATATATGGAGTGGTTTATACACAAAGGACCAGAACTACAATACAAAGTATATATATATATATATATATATATATATATATATATATATATATATATATGTAGCGCGAGATCTAAAGAACCAAAGGTTCTATCAAAGGCAAAGTACCACATGGTGGGACCCTCATCAATCGCATCGAAAAAGGTGACAGCGGAGCATCGGAACATCTCAATGAAAGTTGCGATTGCGATTGAAGCCCGGACCCGATGGGTCTATAAATCATGATTTTATAAGTTTGAGTTCCGGTCTAATCGCATCGGCACATTTAAATGAACAGTGGTCAATCGCATCGGATTTAAAGTGGAGTATCAGAACATCTCAATGAATGTTGCGATTGCGATTAAGTTCTGGAACCGATGGGGATATAAACTAAAATTCATACATATTTGAGTTTCAGTAAAGAGTGATTGATCGCATCGAAGCATCGGAGTATAAGAATATCGAAACATACAAATACATGTTGTGATTGCGATTGAGTTCCAGACCTAATGGGCATATAAACTATAACTCATACATGCTTGAGTTCAGGTAAAAAGTGATTAATTGCATCGGACCCATCGCATCAGCACATCCAAATGAACAGTGTTTCATCGCATCGGAGAAGGAGCAGAAGATTGGAACATGCAACTGGAAGTTGCGATTGCGATTAATCGCAATCGGAGTGATCGCATCGCATCGGAGAATGATGCAAGTTCGGTGAAGTGGGCCCGAAAAGAGCATTTTATGTATTAAAATGATTCATTATTGTTACATTACCAAGAGCAAGTGAGTTGGGGACACAATAGGTGTTAAAGCTTCAGGCCCGATTTGTGAAAGCCGTGAACACATATTGAATGATTCAATGATTGATTAACCATTGGGTTATGGTTTCTAAGGTTCGAATATCAAAATAATAATGCCGAGAATGAACATTGATGGCTTGAAATAATAGAAGGAGAAAACCTTGCATAGAGGGCATATATTGGGTTTATAACCATGGCAATATTAAAACCTCTGCATTCAGTTATTTAAACTGCCAGTAAAGGAAACCAAAGCATTGGAATTTTCCCAGATTTAAAGTCAGCAGTTATATATTTTGTAACGCAACTATATATATATACAGAAGACACACAATCATGGTGAACAGGAATATACACAGGAATAAATTTGACAGGTGAACAAGCAACGAAAACTGGAAAATATGCAGAAGACAGTGAGCAGAAGAAGGCAGAATAGTTACCTGACAGTTGTAGAAAAGACAAAGTTAGCAAAGCCAAAAGCCAAAAATGGACTGAGTAAAATTTGTCTTGATGTAACTAAAAATTATGAAAGTAAATGTTGTAATTGATTTTTATTGTTTGTGATGCATTGGCAAGTCTCCGGAAGAGAACAAAATTCCCATTATAATATTAAAGTTAGTACCTACAGTTATATTTTTCTGAGTGAGCTGAAAAGAAATGAGAAGGTAGAAAATCAAGAGGTATGACTATCCATTTCGAATTCCTAGAGGAAAACAAACAGTCATCAGGAAAACTCTATAAGTAATATCACCTTGATATGCATAGTGATGAAATAAGAATAAATAAAGATAGAGAATGCAGAGTATAGAAGATTGAGGCAGAGAAGATAAGGAAGAGAAGAGCAGAAATATATGCTACTAAACAGAGTTGATATCTGAGGTAAATTAGCAAACATTTCGTTTGATAAATTGAGGATGTTGGAGCATCCCTATCAAGTTGAAGCTTGATAGCTGTCAGTTGTAGCTGACTGAGGTTGGAGCCTCCTGTAGGTTGGTGCCTGCAAAAAATTGAAGGGAGTTGGAGCTTCCTTGCAA
This sequence comes from Pinus albicaulis, assembly GCA_034641835.2. Lineage (NCBI taxonomy): Eukaryota > Viridiplantae > Streptophyta > Pinopsida > Pinales > Pinaceae > Pinus > Pinus albicaulis. The sequence goes on along the minus strand of CM076571.1, from coordinate 756,836,106 downwards.
GTTGTAGCTTGCAGAATTGAGGTTGGTGCCTCCTGTAGGTCGGTGCCTACAGAAAAACAGTGGTGTGAGGGAGTTGGAGCTTGCCTTTGCATCACAACAATAATAAGATGTGGTTTTCTCCCTTTATTGGTTTCCACTTATATCTGTTGTCTCTATATGTGTTGTCTATGTGCTGAGATGATTTACCAAATCTGCTTAATGTTTGCTGCTCTCGTAATAAGTTTGATGTCACATTAATTTAATACTTGCTGCAACTTATTAAGACTGTTCATATACTAAGGTTGGTTATAAAAGTAAGTTTTAAATAAGCTGATGAAAATTTTAAAAATCTCATGTATGTGTTAAACTGATTCACCCTCCCCCCCCTCCCCTCAGTTTAACTAAGAATTCAACATTTGTAGCCAACTCAACAAGAACATCAACTTCCCCCTTATGAAAATGAATTTAAGAGAATGAAAATTTTCTTAAGGAGAATGCGTGTATTATGAAAGTGCACACATGCTCACTGAGGAATGCATGTGTGCTACTTGAGCACACACATGCTCATGCAAAGAGGCAAGTGAAGGTTGGTGGGGAGAAAAGAGAGAGGAGGAGGGAGAGGGGAAAAGAGAGGGGGAGAGGGAGGCATAAAGGAGTAGAGAGAGAGAGAGGAGGGGGCTAGGGATATAAAGAGAGGGGGAGAAGGGGGAGAGAGAGTGAAAGAGTGAGAGATAGAGAGTGAGAGGGAGAGAGAGTGAGGGGGTAGAGAGAAAGGGGTAAAGATGGAATTGGGTGGGGGGGGCATAATGGGGAAGGGGGAGAGAGATAATTGTGGGAGATAGAGGGGCTAGTAGGGATTTTTTTTTTTTTTAGAGAGAGAGGAGTTGGTGGTAGTGAGGGTGAGAGTAAGAAAGAGAGTGAGGGAGAGGAGGAAGTTTGAAGAGAAGGGGAGAGAGGTGGAGGAAAAGAGAGACAAAGGGAGGTAAGGAGAGAGAGGAATATGGAGAGAGAGATGGAGAGGGAGCAAGGATGACAAAAAAAGAAGGGGGTGGTGGGGAAGAGTGAGAGTGGGTTTGGAACATGGAGAGAAAGAGAGTGAGTGAGTGAGAAGTAGAGAGTGAGAGGGAGAGAGAGTGGGGGTAGAGAGAGGGAGGAAGAGAGATAATTAAAGAGGGTAAGAGGGGGGATAATGGAGAAGGGTGATATAGGGAGAGAGAGAGGAAGACAGATAGAGAGAAGGGGGGTAGAAAGAGGGAGATGTGGGAGGCAAAGATGGGAACAGAGAGATATGGGAGATGAGGTAGTTGGGGGATAAAGGGAGGGAATTTTATATAGAGAGAGAGAGAATAAGGGAGGGAAGGAGAGTGAGCGAGAGGAAGCGGGGGGGAGAAAGGGGGAGAAATTGTGTGTGTGTGTTTGGGTAGATAGAGGGGGATAGAGGAGGTGGAAGATAGTGAGAGAGGAAGGGAAGGAGAGAGAGGGGGGGTGTGTGAGTGTATATATATATATATATATATATATATATATATATATATATATATATATATAGAGAGAGAGAGAGAGAGGTAAAAAAAAAGAGAGTAATGGAGAGAGATAAAGTAGGGGGATGGATGTGTAAAGAGAGAGGGGCAGAGAGAGTAGTGAGGGAGAGAGAAATAAAGAGGTGGAGAGAGGGAGGGAGAGGGAGAGGGAGAGGGAGAGGGAGGGACGGGGAGATGGAGAGTGAGGGAGGAAGAGATACATACAACTGGTGGAGTTGTCATAGAGGGATTAAAGGAGGGATGGAAGTATAGAGAGAGGAATGGAGAGGGAGTAATGTGGAGAGAGAGTTAGGAATGGTGGGGGGAGGTATATGGACATAGAAGAGAGAGGGGAAGAGAGAGAGAGATAGAGAGAGATAAATACGGGTTAGGGAGTGAGAGGGAGATAGGTGTAGAGTCACGTAATCGAGAGAGGAAGGGGGAGAGACAAGGAGAAGTGGGGAGAGAAGGAGAGAGAGGGAGGGAGGGATAGAGGGGGAGAAAGCGAGTGAGAGAGAAAGAGGAGTGGGGAAGAGTGAGAGAAGGAGGGAAAGGGAGAGAGGAAGATGTAGAGAGAGAGAGAGAGAGAGAGAGAGAGAGAAAGGGAGAGGGAGTAAGGGTGAGAGGGTGGAGAGGAGGAGGAATAGAGAGAAAGGGGGATAAAATGGTACAGGTGAGTGAGAGAGACAAAGATGTTGAGTTATTACATTTTTATTGTTATATTATTAGGTCAGCTAAATTCTTTCATTGTACCCTTGGTATCCTATGTGTATACCAAGGACTAGTCCTAGGAGCATCTCATTTTGTTTTGTACATTATATTCATTGTAAAAGGAGGTTTCTCCCCTGAAGTGGATTTTATATATATGTGTGTGTGTGTGTGTGTGTTAATATTTAATATTACTGATTAGTATTTATCAATATTAAATTATTATAGCACTATTTAGATTTATCATAGAATTTGGAGATTTTATATAATAAACTTGTTTTTCTAATGGTTAGTTTATTTACTTTTGACCTAGTCCTTTAGTTATTTAACTCCTCCATCTTTTTATACCCCAGTTGGATCATATTCTCTTCATCTATTCACTCTGATGGTGAACCACATTGGTTGGTTCAAAACACGTGAGCAATCAATACATTTATGTGAAGGATCTAAAAGACAAATATTTAAATAATTATATTCATAGAAACCTCCATTAATATAATTAATTATAACTTTAAAGGATGCCTGAAAAATCAACAGAAATGTGTATGAGTTATTGACTGTATAAAATAGCATGTCAAATCACATGAAGAAGGTGACTTGCAATATAAGAATGGTGTGTCAAAAAGACCTAAAAGTAAATATAGGTCTGTAGGAACAACTCTAAAAGGAGAAGCCAAGAAGGTAAATTATGTGGCGGGAGATAAAAAGGAAGGAGAGTGCACAAGATCAACGAAGCTTCCTAATCAGTAGTAGCATGCATCATCCATTGGTGTTAGGAACACAACTTTCATGATTTACTTTTATTTCATTTAAGTAGCATATATGATTAATATAAACAATCATGAGCTTAAGTAAATAATTAGTATAGCTTTGCATGTTCCTTGGTTATCAATTGGTATTTCTATGCCAATTACTATTTTTTGGTTCATGTTGGGCCCTAGATATGTTATTTACCTTGTGGTTAATTATTAATGATTTCTTGTATATTTTGAATGATTAAATGAGTTTTTATCTTGGTTTTCCAATAATAGTTTATTAATATGTTTATGTGCCCAAAAAACAAGTTCTAGTACTGGAATCTAACAATTTGGTACTTAAATAAGTTTCAGTGCAAAATAAAAAGCTAACACATTGACACTTGTCGAGATGAAATGTGTTACAACTACATTATTATGGATGGATTTATGTTCATTAGATCACACCTAGCTTACATGTGAAGCTCAAGTCGTTATTCAAAGTTATGGTCAAACCTAAATTCAACCTACAAGAATTCGATACTTAGTTCAGTACCATTTTGGAATTTTCCATAAATTCGATACTTAGCTTAGTACCAATTCAACAATATCTATTGGTAGTTACGTCTAGATTTGGAAGAAAGTCAAACCAATTCCAAGCGCCCATCGCTCCCATCTCCAACGGTTTTTGTGGTGGACATTGAGAAAGAAATGATGCAACGTTACTAAGGGATAAATGGCAATGTGTTGAGTTTTTTAATTTGGCAAATAAGTGCAAATACTCACCAAACCATTTTGATAGGTGCAAATACTCACCAAACCATGCAACTTGTCATATCAACATTATTTCATGTTGCATGTTACGCTGAGTTTGTTTTAATTATATTTTCTGTAAGATGTTATGAAAGTGATCGAAACATAATAATATTAGAAAGTAAAGCTCGGTGCTTCATATGAAATGAACTTAAATTAAGGACATCCATAGAACGCATGGTGATACATTTTTCACGGCATATTCTAACAAGATTTTAACATAGGATGATCCAGATTTTCTTTATTTCTCTGTTATCTGTGCAGGCATTTTCTAGATTCGAAGTTTAGAAGTGATTTGCAGAAGATTTTCATCATTATTGAAATCAGATTGCATGTTTGGAACATTCAATTCTCCACAGATCCAAACGATACCATTTAATGCCATGAATGGAATAATTATTGTTTTTTTCATCAATTCGATTTGTGCTTTTGATTGAATTTATTGATTTTAATAGAAATTTGTTACTTCTGTTGCAGGTTTTCACCTTGCCCCAATCGAAAACATGTACCAGATAAGGATTTGGATTTAGTTTTCAATGGGATTCTTGATGTGCAACATGGGAGACGAAATCAATTCCAAGCTTTTATAATCTTGATCCTTCGAACTTGGATTAGAAGTTATCGTAACCACTGGAAATTTTGAGGACCATACATTGATCCTCAATTAGGTTTGGGAGCAACAAACTCTCATTTTTTAATCTCTGTAACCATTGAATATCAAATTGTCATTGTATGTAAAGGTGGTAACACCTATTTGTATAAATGGATGAAGGGGGGATTTTATTAGCACTTTGAGTTAGTATTATTTGTTATAGATTTGAGTTTTCACTTGTAAACAAACATTCAAGTTTTTGGTAATGAAGACTTAATTATTGAAATTTGAGCATCGCATTGGTTTGAATTAGTTGTTGGGGATGTTGTTAAGTTGGGAAACTCAGGTGATGCCCTGTTTTTTATTTGTAAAGTAAGTTAATATTAAGTTTGTTGGATATGTGTTATATTCTTTCCACGATTAGTCACACGCGCAGGGGGTCACAGGGGGGCGATAGCCCCCCTATACACTGCGTCGGGTGCAGTAGGGGCGGGTAGCCCCCTGTGTGCTGCCCTGGGAAAAAAAAAATTGGACCTTATTTTTGAGTGGGTGGACCCGCCCATGGTTTTGGGGCATGATGGTTTTCGGCCTCTTGTATTTTGTAGATCCGGTCAAGAGAAATACGGTTATGTTCTAATCCAAGGTTAATGGATTGGGGTTTATGAAGGCTTCGACGTGTATATATATGTGTTGTAACACTAAAATGAATATAATGAAAAATCAAACTGGTAGTCCTGATTTTGGATTCTGGGGAAAATATCTGTGTATATCTATTTTATGTTTTATGCTCTCGCTATTGTTTATTTTTTGTTTTTAAGGTTCGTTTGCAAATCATTTCTGTATAAGGTTAAAACCTACAAATTTTTAGTAATATATATATATATATATTATTTTTTCTTCTTCTGATTGCAAATTTTATTTGATGGTATTCTTACTTTTTTTTTCTAGTAGATTTGTATTTCACACATTCTTATATCTATTGTTCTACCTTCAGATCTGTTAAGTAAAATGCATTATGATTATATTATAATTAATTTTCTCAAGATTAAGAGTTAAGCAAACTTGAATTGGTTTCTCAATATGTTTCTATACCCATAATTTTAATCTACATAATTTATGTACTTAATTTGATACTAATATTCAGAATTTCAATTTCCAGACTTTATGTACTTAATTATGTACCAAGTTCTATACTAGATCAAGGTATTTTAAAAAAAATATGTAATTTGCAGTTTATGATTATTTAATTGATAGGAGCTTTGCAGCTACTTGGTAAAAGTTTCCTACAATTAATAAGAACCTACAATATATCATTATGACTCTAAGTTTGCTTAACATTTATTTTTTATATTTTATTAATGCATTTCTTGTAGTTTATTGCCTTGTCTTCTTTAATTTCTTAGCACACTTTTGGTTATAGTTGTCGCCATTTACTTTTCTGCAATTTACCTTTCTACAACATGTTTAATAAGTTTTTGTATGCAACAATATAGGATTATAACCACTGAAGTATCAAGACCTAATAAACTACATAAATAAAACCACATGAACATTGTTTGTTGGTAATGAAAGCTTGTGGTTTGGAACTCGATAAGCATTAGAGTCTCACAGTCCAGTGATGAGTGATAATACTTAGTGATTAGTTCCTTCTAGTTCTAGTTGATTAGGCTCTAATCCTGCATCTCCTGTGATTTCATCTCTAAGTATTACGATCTCAAATTAGATAATTAAATGTTGGAATTAGAATATATATAATTCCACCAACATTTCATTCAAATCAACCTTTTGTATATTGGACAACTCAATTAAGAGAAGAATCCATGTAGCGTGAAATTTCCAAGGGAAGAAGGCCTCAAACATTGAATTTGTTGAGATTCAACAAGATGACGATCCTAGTGAAAATTAAGCACCTACACTAGGTGGGGCTCGCAGGCTATTTTTAGGTGTATGTCTATTTTTAGAATGTTGAGCAAATTCTATTTATAGTGGGAGTCTATTTATATATGGTTGAGAAAATTCTATATATATGAGTTTCTATTTTTAGATGCATGTGTGAAGTCTATTTATAGATCGCATGTCTAAAAATAGAATGCATGTCGATTATTATTATCTCTTAATAATAATTAGACAATAAATAATAATCTATTCTCTTGAATCACTTGATTTCAGTTAACTGATGTGGAAAACCAATTAGCTGAAGGAATTTCAAGTTCTAAGGTTGGTTGGTGGGACATGCAAGTGGACTTAGTTGTAACAGAGTTGGATGTGTAGTTATGTGGGTTGTAAATTAGTTTAACTCAGTTAAGTGAGTTAAACTCAATTGTGCTAGTTGTAACTAAAGATACACTAGTGAAAGATCAGTGAATTAATTATTTAATTAATTCACAAGCAGTGGTCTCACATGCAACTGAAGAAATACTACTGTTAACTACATGCATATCAGATCCAGTGAAGACCCAGTTGAGAGATAGGTGATGGGGACAGTTTGATTATATGTTGTGACATTAATGGATGCACTCATGCAACCACACACACATTGGAGATTCCAATGAGAATTGTGTAGTTAAGGCAAGGCAAGATTGAATTCATTTAGGGATTGTGATTAGCAGGGATTGCGCAGTGGAGGCAGGCTGTCAAGAGGCAGTAAATTGGCGCATGTATTTGTCAATTTTGGTATAACAGTGTGAGACAATTGTATATTGTACTGAGAGCTCTTGGATTAGATTTTTGTATGATATTGTTTCATGATCCATGATATATACATAATATATGATAGTGGGGTTTTTAGCTTTGTGCTTTCCTAGTAAAAACATCTATGTTATGTGTGATTGATATTTTTGCAATTGGCGATCAAATTTCCACAGAGATTTTAGTAGAAGGATTCTGTATTTAACAATGGCATATAATTGTTAGATCAGGAGAATCCAGGCAATACATAATTGTATTAAAATTTTCTACATGGTATCGGAGCTAAGAAAATTGCAAAATTGAAGCAATATCTGATTTTGTTGGTGGAAACAATTCGAATTTGTTGCAAGAATTGCTTGGTGCAATAGTTGAGTAAACATCAAAATGGCTTTCAATGGTTTGTAACTAGAGTATGCACTCAAGGTCAGCTTGAACTACATTGCATGGAAGGACAAGATGGAGGCAGTACTTGAAGATAATGGCTTGAAGGAATTCATCAACAGTGATGTTCGTAAGCCCACTTCGATGGATGTTGCATTACTTGACGCCTAGCAAAAAAAAGTAGTGAAGACGAGAAGAATTCTATTGGAAGGTGTGTGAGACCATATTGTATCAAGCCTTCATGGCCATTTGCTATGTGGAAGGCTTTGACAGATCTTTTCCAAAGCAAAAATGACCATAGGAAATTGGCGCTGAAGGATAAACTCAGAAAGATCAAGATGGAGAAGGGCGACAATATTCCCAAGTATCTCACAAATTTTGTCCAATGTCGAGATGAACTGGAGAGTGTGGGAATCACGGTTTCTGATGATGATTTGGTGAGCTTAGCTCTCTTGGGACTTCCTAAGAGTTGGCACAGTTATCAAGACTCTATCAATGGACGAGAAAAACTGTCGGATTGGGAACGATTGTGGTCCGATCTAGTGCATGAGGAGTTCAGGCGGAACACCAGAGATGGCTCCTCATCAAAGCATGATGATGAAGAGGATTGTGCTTTGGCTACCAAGGCAAAGAAAGGGAAGGGGAAGAAATTCCACTCAAAATCCGAGGCTAAAGGCAAGAAGCTAGATTTTTCCAAGGTGAAGTGTTTTCAATGTCACGAACATGGGCATCTCGCCACTAACTGCCCACAAAAAAAGAAGAACAAGAAGGTTGTTGGAGCTGCACTTGGTGAGGCCCTTGCCTCGCAATTTGAACTTGATTTCTCTTTTATCACATGCTTGGTTTCAAGCACAATGGGATCGGTGTGGTATCTTGATAGTAGTGCTTCCTTTCACATGACGAGAGATAAGGAGCTTTTTAGTGACTTGGAGGAGAAAGATCTCCAAATGCATATAGAGATGGGTGACGATGGATGATACAATACGACTGGCATTGGTACCATTACCTTTGAGAGGGGGTCTGGTAAACCATTTCATTTCAAAGATGTTATGCATGTTCCAAGTTTGAAGAAATGCTTGGTCTTAGTTGCAATGTTGGAGGATAGAGGCTATGACGTTGTTTTCAGCGATGGAAAATCTTTCCTGCGACATAAAACGATGGGTCAAGCCAAGAGGATAGGGGTTTGAGTCAAGAATCTCTACAAGTTGTAGGTAGAAAGCTGCGCTACCATGATGGGCAAGCCGGAAAAAGTGGTGATCCAAGATGAGGGCGAGTTATGACACAGACGATTGGGCCATCTCCATCATGAAGCCTTGAAAGTAATGCATCAAATATCTACTTGACTTCCAATGGTAACACTTGCTCAGTTAGATCAGTGCAAGGGTTGCACCATGGGGAAGTATGCAAAATCCACCTTTCATGAAAAAGAGAACCGTGCTTCGATGATCCCGGAGAGAGTTCACACAGACGTGTGTGGACCATTATCGATTGCTTCAACAACAAAACACATGTATTATGTTATTTTTTTCGATGAATTTTCTCGTAAATGCTGGATCTAATTCATGCAGAAGAAGGATCAAACATTCTCAAAGTTCTGTGAGTTTAAGGCATTGGTGGAGAAAGATTTGGGGAAGCAAGTGAAGGCTTTGTGGAGCGATAATGGTGGAGAATACATCTCGAACGAATTTAAAGACTTCTGTAGCAAAGAAGGAATTCAAAGAGAAATCATAGCACCTCGTAACCCACATCAACATGGGGTTGTGGAGAGGAAGAACAGAAAGATTGTGGGTGCTGCACGAGCGCTACTGTATGATCAAGACCTACCAATGCATTTGTGGGAAAAATCATGCAACATTGCGGTTTATATGCAAAACTGTTGTCCTCATAGAGTACTTGGCATGAGTACACCTGAAGAAGCTTTTACTGATAAGAAATTGGATGTTTCTCACTTTAAGATTTTTGGCTCATCTATTTATGTGCATGTGACCAAGAACGCTAGGAAGAAGATGGAGCCGACTGCTGAAGTTGGGATATTTGTGGGGTACACAGAAACACCCCATAACTATCATGTGTATTTGTCAAACAATAGAATGACTGTAGTGCGACAAGATATAAAATTCAATAAGGAGAAAGCCATGAAGTTGTCGCTTGAGAGGGAGCTAGACTTGCATGAAGAGGAGGAAGTGCTTGTTCCCAAAGATGAGTCTCTAGATGTGGATCAGCCACATGAGGAGGTTCATGGAGTGGATGAGTCCACTCATGCAGAGCCAAACATCAGAACTGGTAGAAGGCATACCAAAGAAGTTAAGAGACTGAAGCTTGATGCAACATAGAATGTAGAAGTCTATACTTCACAGCGTAGATAAAGATAGTCTCCTGACCGATTCACTGGATACATGGCTCTCATGAGAAAATGTATTGTGACTGAGCCATCTTCCTTTCAAGAAGCAGTGCAAGAGCCCACATGAGTAGATGTAATGGTGGAGGAGTATGACTCCATTGTCAGAAACAATGCTTGGGAAATTTTTCCAAGGCCAGTTGATAAATCTGTGGTAGGTTCAAGATGGATCTACAAGGTAAATCAAGATACTGATGGGAGTGTTGAGAAATACAAGGCTAGATTTGTGGCCCGGGGCTTCTCACAGATCGAGGGGATTGATTATGAAGAAATCTTTTCACCTGTCGCACGGTATTCTCCCATAAGGACCATGCTTTCTCTCTTAGCACAGATGGGTCGGCACATTCATTAGATGGATGTGAAGACTACATTCCTTAATGGGATAATTGAGGAAGAAGTGTACATTGAGCAGCCTGAAGGATTTGAGATCTTCAGCAGTGAGTCGCATGTGTGTAGACTCAAAAGAGCGTTGTATCGGCTGAAGCAAGCACCTCGTGCTTGATACACTCAGATTGACAACTATTTCACTAGACTTGACTTCACCAAGAGTGAGGTGGATGCAAACCTATACCAGATTGTGGTGGAGGGTAAGATTTTAATCATTTTTCTTTATGTTGATAATTTAATACTTACTGGTAATGAGCAGCTGATACACTCATGCAAGGAGGACCTTGCAAAGAAGTTCGAGATGAAGGATATGGGCCTCCTTCATTATTTCCTTGGATTGGAAATATGGCAACGAGTTGGTGAAATTTTTGTGTCTCAAGGCAAGTATGTAAGGGATATACTGGGTAAGTTTCACATGGAAGGTTGCAAACCCATGGATACTCCTCTTCCAGGAAATTGGAGGAAAGAGTACGCTACATCTGGAGAGTTAGTAGATGCTACTATCTATCGACAGTTAGTGGGTTTGCTATTGTATTTAGTAAATACAAGACCGAACATATGTTATGTCGTGAACCAACTTAGTCAAGCGATGGTTAAGCCTAACAAGCTCTTTTGGAAGGCAGGCAAGCATGTTCTAAGATATCTTAGGGGCACATCTGAGTATGACTTAGGTACAAACATACGGATGAGGTGAAGTTGCATGGCTTCACAGATGCAGATTGGGCGGGCAACCCAACGGATAGAAAGAGCACATCAGGAGGGGTCTTCAGTATCGGATCTACAGTTTTTTCTTGGTACAACAAGAAACAAAGATCTGTGGCACTCAGTTCAGCATAAGTGGAAACATAGTAGCAAGTCAAGCTGCATGTGAGGCTATCTGGATGAGAAAGATCCTGGTTGGTTTGTTTGGTTCTCATTTAGATCCGATAGTGATTCACTGTGATAATCAGAGTTGCATTAAACTCTCGATTAATCTTGTGTTTCATGATAGATCTAAGAATATAGATATCTGGTATCATCATATCAGATATTGTATGCAGCGGAAGGTCATGTTGCTTCAGTACATTTCTACGAAAGATCAGGATGCAGAGATTATGATGAAGGTGCTCACGAGAAACAAATTTGAATACGATAGAGACAGGATCAGGGTGAAGGATAATCCCTTTCTTGTTGAGAGGGAGTGTTGAGATTCAACAAGATGATGATCCTAGTGAAAATTAAGCACCTATAGTAGGTGGGGCCCACAGGCCATTTTTAGGTGTATGTGTACTTTTAGAATATTGAGCAAATTCTATTTATAGCAAGAGTTTATTTATAGATGGTTGAGAAAATTCTATATATATATGAGTTTCTATTTTTATATGCATGTGCAAAGTCTATTTATAGATCGCATTTCTAAAAATACAATGCATGTCGATTATTATTATTTCTTAATAATAATTAGACAATAAATAATAATCTATTCTCTTGAAGCACTTGATTTCAGTTGACTGATGTGGAAAACTAGTTAGCTGAAGGAATTTCGAGTTCTAAGGTTGGTTGGTGGGACATGCAAGTGGAATTAGTTGTAACTGAGTGATTCGAAATTGTAACAGAGTTGGATGTGTAGTTATGTGAGTTGTAAATTAGTTTAACTCAGTTAAGTGAGTTAAACTTAGTTGTGCTAGTTGTAACTAGTTGTAACTAAAGATACACTAGTGAGAGATCAGTGAATTAATTATTTAATTAATTCACAAGCAATGGTTGCAACTAAAGAAATACTATTGTTAACAACATGCATGTCAGATCTAATGGAGACCCAGTTGAGAGATAGGTGAAAGCGACAATTTGACTATCTGTTGTGACATTAGTGGGTGCACTCATGAAACCACACACACATTGGAGATGCCAATGAGGATTGCGTAGTCATGGTAAGGAAATATCAAATTCATTCAAGGATTGTGATCATCAGGGATTGCGTAGTGGAGGCAGGCTGTCAAGAGGCAGTAAATTGGTGCATGTATTTGCCATTTTTTGTATGACAGTGTGAGACAATTGTATATTGTACTGAGAGCTCTTGGATTAGAGTTTTGTATGAGATTGTTTCATGATCCATGATATATACATAATATATGATAGTGAGGTTTTTAGCTTTATGCTTTACTGGTAAAAACATCTGTGTTATGTGTGATTGATCTTTCTTCATGTGTTTGCAATTGGCGATCAAATTTCCACAAAGATTTTAGTAGAAGGATTTTGTATTTAACAGTGGCATATAATTGTTAGATCAGGAGAATCTGGGCAATACATAATTGTATTAAAATTTTCTACACGGTATCGGAGCAAAGAAGATTGCAAAATAGAAGCAGTAGTTGAGTCTATTGGTGGAAACAATTCAAATTTTCTGCAAGAATTTCTTGGTGCGACAGTCGAGTAAACATCGAAATGGATTTCAATGGTTTGTGGCTAGAGTATGCACTCGAGGGTAGCTTGAACTACATTGCATGGAAGGACAGGATGGAGGCGGTGCTTGAAGATAATGGCTTGAATAAATTCATCAATAATGATGTTCCTAAGCCCACTTCGACGGATGCTACATTACTTGATGCCTAGCAAAAGAAAGCAGCAAAGATCAGGAGAATCTAGCAGGGATTGCACAATGGAGGCAGGCATATAATTTTTAGATCAAGAGAATCCAGGCAATACATAATTGTATTAAAAATTTCTACAGAATTCAATGGAGCAAACAACTTTTAAGAGATGGCGATGATGGTTAGTATGCACGGGGGGAGTGTGCACAATCACATGAACAATATCAACAGTGACATTCACAGTTTGGATATTGGTACAGAGATGTATTTGAAAATGGATAGTGATTAACCATTGGATTCTCATAAGAAATGGAGGAGAATGAGGTCACTGCAACATTGGAGAAGTGAGCAATAGGTGGAAATGGTTGTTGATTTAGCTAAAGGTTGTATCATCAATAACCTATTACATCCTCTTAGGAGGAGTAATGTAAACAACTAATAGTAACAAGAATTGGATGAAAAATCAAGAGAGATAACATATGTCTAGGGGGAGCATATCAAGCATAACCAATACTCTAGAGATGATCAATAGCTACAGGAAGCCACAAGGGAATTTGATTGGTTTTTAGTGACATACATTGTTATCCCTTGAAATTAATGTTTAAAAGGGAGAGATTGTTCTCAATCAAAAGTGTTTGCAAGAGCCATGAGAGTTAGAAACACCTTTGATAGAAATGATAGTTGCACTAGTCACTTATAGAATTGAAAATAAAATCTAATATTAGGAGCTATGATTTATAATAATTGGTTTAAAAGTGTCTTTAGACGAGATTACAAGTCATTAATGTTGTAGTTGAGAATGGATAGCAAAAATCAAGTGATTTACTAGAGTGAAGTGGTTAGATATATGGGGGATAGAGATATCTCCCTTTGCCATTAATGTCAAAGGGAGAGAGAGAGATATCATCCACAAGGGGAGATTTCCATCAATGCCAAAGGGGGATATTATTGGCATTGATATCAACCTCAGTAATGACAAACATAGGTTCAAATTACTGTCAGTATTAGCATCATTGAGATAGATTTCATTTGAGTGTATTGCGTGCTTAGTTGGAGTTGGAGCTAGGTTACAAAGCCCAATGAGTCTAGAGCCTTGGTAAGAAAATTGATGGGCATCATTGCCTAACTAAGGTCAAGGATGGAGGGATTATGTTTGAAGTCATTTTACCTATAGTGGATTAATTGGAGTGCTTTTGCAAAGGGTATAGTTGGATAAATTTCTAAGAGATCTTTCCAATGGTATATGGAATTTTGAAAAACTTTGTAGGGATAAGGAGTTATCAAAGTTTGAAGGTTGGCATGGTTCCAAGCCTTGTGCTTCCACAACAAGCCAAATTATGAACCCACCCCTCCCTGTTAGGTCCCTATATTACTAGTTTAGCCCCTTATTGTTATTAGTGTAGCCCCCTTATTGTTATTATTGTACCCTTGTAACCCCAATATTGTTATTATTGTGCCATTACATTGCTATTGTTAGGTCGGCTAGGATTACATTGTGGCCCCATGGACTCCTATATATAGAAAGAAGGTTTTTTTATTTGTATCATCCAAGAATTGTTCATTCATGTAATGTATTGGAGGTTTCCCCCTGGAAGTGGCTTATTTATAAGGCGTTGATATCTCTTTTATTCTATTTTTGGAGTTGGTTTCATAACATTTGGTATCACAGCTTTGGATTCTAGGGTTTCGCTGCTCCAAACAGGTCATCGTGGAATTTTCGCTATAAATTTTTTTCTACAAAGGCTTAGAAGCTGAAATTTTTAGAGTGCGAAGACAAAATCCTGAGGAACATCATTGCAAAATTTCAGAGGTTGGTTCGTAATATTTTTGGAGATAGGATATGTGGAAGTTAGGGATTTTTGCAAGCTCCTCAATTTAACCTAAACAGGTCATCGCGGCATTTTCGCTATAAATATTTTTCTACGAAGGTTCAGAATATGAAATTTTAAGAGCACGAAGCCAAAATCCTGGAACGTCATCACAAAATTTCAGATCTTGGTTCGCAATATTTTCGGAGATATGGTCTGTGGAAGTTAGGACTTTTTCAGGCTCCCAAATTTCATCTCAAAGAGGTGATTGTGGGAAAATATTCATAACTCGCTCTCTGAGCATCGGATTGGAATTCTGTAAAAAGTGGACGCAAGCACACAGAATTTAGTTTCTTGTCTATCAATTTCAGAGCTGAAGGAGGAAGCAGTGACATGTGGGAAGTCATAAAAGTTCCCTCTACTGAACTAGTCCATAATTAGGTCATCGTAGGAGATTGGGCACAACTTTGTCTTCAAGAATCCAAATCAGGTCAGACCTGTGGCATTCGAAAGAGGATTCAAAGGGCTACCTCAGTGCCAAATTTCAGATATTGAAGATCCGAAATCACAGAGATAATTCAGTTTCAATATTGTGCTCCTCAAAAGCAAGAAAAAGGTGTGTATTTTTTTTTGAATTACATAAGTCTCGTTTGAAAAAGAAAATAGTTATTTTAAGGGCATATTGAAGAATAGATATCAGTATTGGGTTCTAAAATGGCCCCTAAAAATAATTCAACACCCATTAAGCCTTCAGAAGGCTCTACTATGACTCATGAAGACGAAGAAACACAACATGAGATATCAAAATTACAAGAGAAAGTGCACCAAATTTCCCTATCGCAAAGAGCAACAAAAAATGAAATGGAAATTTTGAAGAAAGGCGTGGAAACTAAGATGGATGGTTTGAAGAAAGGCGTGGAAGCTAAGCTGAATGGTTTGGAAGCTAATATGGAAGGCATGGAAGTGGGCATGGAAGCTAAGATGGATGGCATGGAAGTGGGCATGGAAGCTAAGATCGATGAAAAAATGGAAAACATGAAGAATGATATAAAAGTAGACATCGAAGGTTTGGAAAAGTTGATACAAGAAATGCTTCCTAATGGCGAAAAGATAGTAGAGGAAACTCATGATGAGAACAAAATAAATGTTAATCGTAATTTCATAAACTCTAATGTTGGATGGAAGAACCACCATATTCCAAAGATGGATGTGAGGAAGTTTGATGGCAAGGATCCTGTAACATGGATACTACAGATGGAGCAATATTTTGATCTCAATAATGTGCAAAACACACAAAAGGTATGCATTGCAACTTTACATTTAGAAAAAAATACATTTGTATGTTATCGATCGCTTTGCTCCCGTAAAAAAATTGTCACTTGGTCAATTTTTACGGAGGAAATGATAGCACATTATGAAGATACAAAAATCAACACCTTCTTTAGCCAATTGACAAATCTCAAACAAAAGGGTTTAGTGGCGAAGCACATTGAGGACTTCCAAAAATTGAATATAAGGGTAATTGATATTCCAGAGGAACACAGGATTGATGTCTTCATAGGGACTTTAAAGGATAACATCCAACATGAAGTTTGCATTTGGGAACCTGATTCATTGGAAAAGGCATTCAGGTTGGCAAGAAAAATTGAATGTAAAATTATGCCAACAAGGAAGCCTACCACTCACATATATAAAGATGGAAGTGTTGCTACTAATAGACTTCCACAACCTATAAGGTTGACACCACAACAATTGGAAAAAAAAAAGAGCAAAAGGGCTTTGCTACAGTTGTGATAGCAAATACACTAAAGGTCATAAGTGTGCTGAGAAGAAATTATTTTACATAGATTGTGAAGAGGAAGAAGAAAATGAACAAGAATCTTCAAAAGAAGAGGATATACACCAGGAACCAACTCTAGAAGAGGAAGAAATGAGTCCGACCATATCGTGTAATGCATTGGTAGGAATTACGACTCCTCAAACTCTCAAGATAGAAGGACATATCAAGAAGAAAAATGTAATAGTGTTGATTGATTCGGGTAGTACCCATAATTTTATTCATTGTAAGGTAGCCAAGGAATTGAATTGTTTCCTATACCCAGCACCAGAATCTCAAGTGATGGTTGCAAATGGAGGAACTATAAATTGCTTTGGAAAATGCCATAATATTAAGCTAACCATGGGGGAATATTTATTGAATAGTCCAATGATTTCCATTCCTATGGGAGGTGTTGATGTTGTACTAGGAGTACAATGGTTACAATCTCTGGGGACGCTAGCTTTTAATTTCAAGAACTTTTCTTGAATTTTTTTTTCAGAAGGAAAGGAAGTCGAATTACAGGGTATCGTAGGGAAGCCGAGAAAGATAATAAGCTCTAATGTCATGACAAAGCTTCTGAAGAAATAACAATGAGGTGTAATTGCGCAATTATGCTCACTAGAAGTTACAACATCAAAATAATCTATTTCTGTAGATCTCCAAAAAGTCTTGGACAATCATTCCAAGATGTTTGAAACTCCCAAAGGACTCCCACCTATTCGTGATCATGATCATGCTATTCATTTGATTCCAGGAAGTGTCCCTCCAAACATCAGGCCTTATAGATATCCTTACTTCCAAAAGAGCGAAATTGAACGTATGATTGCAGAAATGTTAGAGGCGGGTATAATTCAACCCAGTCAAAGTTCTTTCTCTGCTCCTGTAGTATTGGTACACAAGAAGGATGGATCATAGCGAATGTGTCCGGATTATAGGGAGCTCAATAAGCTCACCATTAAAGACAAATTTCCCATTCCTGTGATTGATGAATTATTGGATGAATTACATGGACCAATTTATTTTACCAAGTTGGATCTTCGTTCAGGATATCATCAAATTAGAATGAAGACTGAAGATATTCCAAAAACAGCATTTCGAACTCATGAGGGTCATTATGAATTTTTGGTCATGGCTTTTGGCCTTACCAATGCACCTTCTACATTTCAAGGGTTGATGAATTCCATTTTCAAACCCTTCCTTAGAAAATTTGTGCTAGTATTTTTTGATGATATACTAATCTATAGCTGGTCTTGGAAGGATCATGTTGAACATGTTGACAGGGTGCTCAAACTATTGCAGGAGAAACAATTATATGCAAAAACATCCAAATGTTTCTTTGGAGTACAAGAGGTGGAATATCTGGGTCATATTGTATCTCACGAGAGTGTTAAAGTAGACCCTAACAAAATTAAAGCCATTAAGGAATGGAAAGTCCCCACAACCATAAAGCAGTTGCGAGGATTTCTCGGTTTAACAGGGTATTATCGCAAGTTTGTTAAGAATTATGGGAGAATAGCAGCACCTCTAACAACATTATTGAAGAAAGATGCATTTTCATGGACTCCTGAAGCAACTAAGGCCTTTGAACGTCTTAAAGAGGCAATGTGCCTAGCACCGGTCTTAGCTACACCAGACTTCACAAAAACCTTTATTGTGGAATGTGATGCCTCAGGAAACGGAATTGGTGCAGTTTTAATGCAGGAAGGAAGACCCATTGCTTTTGAAAGTCGTCCAATCAAAGGAAAGTATTTACAGAAACCTATTTATGAGAAGGAAAAGTTAGCAATACTACATGCACTAAAGAAATGGCGAACTTACCTAATGGGAAGACACTTCAAGGTAAAAACTGATCATGATAGTCTTAAACACTTTTTGGAACAAAGACTATCTTCAGAAGAGCAGCAAAAATAGGTCACAAAGATGTTGGGTTATGACTTTGAAATAATCTACAAAAAAGGGAAGCTAAATGTTGTTGCAGATGCACTCTCAAGAAAGAATGAAGAGGTGGAAGCATTGCTTTGTGCCATTTCTATTATCCAACCAGATTGGATAACTGAAGCAAGAGATGAATGGAAGAACGACGAAGAAGTGTGGACACTCGTTCAAAAGTTGCAGCAAGATCCTAGTACATCTGATACATTTAGTTGGAAAAATGATTCTTTATGGTACAAAGATCGCTTATATCTTTGTAAGAATTCCCAACTAAAACAAAAGATTCTTTTGGAATTGCACACTTCTCCTTTAGGAGGACACTCAGGATTTTTAAAAACTTACCACGGGGTGAAGAAAGAATTTTTTTGGGATGGCCTTAAATCTGATATTCAAAAGTTTGTGGCGGAATGTTTGGTTTGCCAGCAGAATAAAGTGGAAACAATTAAGACCCCGGGACTTGTACAACCTTTATCCATTCCAAGTCAACGTTGGGAGGAGATTTCA
Organism: Pinus albicaulis; assembly: GCA_034641835.2. Classification (NCBI taxonomy): domain Eukaryota; kingdom Viridiplantae; phylum Streptophyta; class Pinopsida; order Pinales; family Pinaceae; genus Pinus; species Pinus albicaulis. The sequence goes on along the minus strand of CM076571.1, from coordinate 756,817,273 downwards.
ATAGATTTTATCACAGGTTTACCTAAGTCTGAAGGAAAGAGTGTCATCATGGTGGTAGTTGATAGACTTACCAAGTATACACACTTTTGTGCATTATCTCATCCATTTAAAGCAAGTACAGTTGCTACTACATTTATGGACAGAATTCAAAAGCTACATGGAAGCCCAAGGGTTATTGTGAGTGACAGAGATCCCATTTTTACTGGAAATTTTTGGACGGAGTTAATTTCTTGTTTGGGTACTCAATTAGCTCATAGCTCATCTTATCATCCTCAATCTGATGGTCAAACTGAGATAGTAAATAAATGTTTGGAAGGATATCTTCGTTGTTTTGTATGTGATAAACAAACACAATGGGTCAAGTGGTTACCTCTTGCTGAATGGTGGTATAACACTTCCTTCCATACTGCAGCAAAAATGACCCCATTTATGGCCCTTTATGGATATCATCCACCATCCATCACATCATATTTAAGAGAAAATTCGAAGGTTCAAGCAGTGGAAGATCACATCGAGCATCAGCAAGAAGTTCTCCAACTCTTAAAGGATAACCTGAATTTGGCACAAAATCGAATGAAACAACAGGCAGATCAACATCGCAGCGAGAGAAGTTTTGATGTAGGAGACTAGGTATTTTTATGGCTACAACCATACAAACAAATGTCCCTCAAGCAAGCTAAGAAGGATAATAAATTATCGCCAAAGTACTATGGTCCTTACAAGGTGTTGCAAAAGTTTGGGACTATGGCATACAAATTGGAGCTTTCTGCTTCTTCGCGAGTGCATCCAATTTTCCATGTTTCATGCTTAAAGAAGGTTATAGGTGAAAATCTTCCAGTTCAAACAATATTGCCAAAACTTGATGAGGAAGAAAAAATCATATTAGCACCTAAAGAGGTCATGGAAACAAGAACTAGACAGCTATGAAATCGATCAATTTTAGATTATCTCATCAAGTGGAAGAACTTACCCACTGAAGAGTCTACATGGGAGGATGAGAATTTTATACAGAAGCACCCAAAGCTACTCAAGCATTGAGGACAACACTTTTTTGAAGGAGAGGGGCATGTTAGGTCCCTATATTACTAATTTAGCCCCTTATTGTTATTAGTGTGGCCCCCTTATTGTTATTATTGTACCCCTGTAACCCCAATATTGTTATTATTGTGCCATTACATTGTTATTTTTAGGTCGGCTAGGATTACATTGTGGACCCATGGACTCCTATATAAAGAAAGGAGGTTTTTTCATTTGTATCATCCAAGAATTTTTCATTCATGTAATGTATTGGAGGTTTCCCCCTCGAAGTGGCTTATTTCTAAGGCGTTGATATCTCTTTTCTTCTATTTTTGGAGCTGGTTTCATAACACTCCCTCTATTAATCATCGAACATAGGGAGCCACAATTGTTGTGGACCATTAAATCGAAGCAAGCAAAGATTTGTTGATGGTGTGCATTAAGGAAAGTTTGCAGGGTTTAGTCATGAATATGACAAAGTGTGGCCCCAACTATTATTGGTCAAGCATACGGGGGAGGCTTGAAATTAACCACAATCATCAATTAAGCGATGGTTAATCTAATCAATGGTCATGGTATTAGAAAGTACGCTAGCACTATGAATATATGGACTTGATAGAAGGTGTGATCAACTAATGGAGCTGCATGATGGGAAAATCCCTATCATTCAAAAAATGTTGCATCACACCAAGTTAAGTCAAGAAATTGTGAAGTTAATGGTGAGATTGATAGTGAGTGGGACCAAAATCCTCTCTCACACTGGTGTATGACACAAATTTTACCTCTAGGCACATTTTGAATATCACAGGAAATTGTTAAAAAGTAACTAGACCTCGATACATTTCCTTAATACAGATGGTGACATGGAAGTTGATAGATGGAAAAATTCTATTAGATGATGGGAATGATGTGACAACCAATTGGTAAGACAACTCAGTAGGGTGACACATGGCATGACATGGCAGGTGACTGAAGATTCAATGTTTTCAAGTGGTCAAGTAGGAAAAATCCAAGTGACACATGGCATGGGATGACAACGAGAGGACACATCAGTGCACCATACCAAATTTAAGTTGAAGAGATTCAGAGGAAGGGCACGAATAATGAAAGGCAAGAGATAGAAAATTTCTCTATCAAATGATAGTAAAAATCACGTCACACATGGGAGAGTAGGGAAAGACAAGTGGCAGCATTGTGCCCAGGGTTTAAGTGGTGCCACTCACATTACAACACATGGAAGGATGATTTACAATAGGAAGGACAACTCAACTTGTTAGGCACACCATTGTGCTACACCAATTTTCAATTAAGCAGGTTAAAAAAATTGGTATGATGAGCATGACACAAAGAATGAAAGCACCAAACATAAATTTTAATGTTAATAGACGTACCATCACAAAGGTTATGTGGCAATGATTTGGCCTAGTGATAGGAGGACATGTGGTTGATTGGTGACCTAGCACATTTTTGGGAGCCAAGGCAAGTGGTTAGTGTAAGTGCCTTTGGTAGTATCATATGGTTCTAGCCTTCTCGTCACATACTGTCTAAGTGTTGAAAGTTAAGTGCAAGGAGAAATAGTATGTTGTGAGGCTTAGTGCTTTCCACACTTAAGCATCTGGTCATAGTCCTAGACACATGGAAAAAGATTTATTAGCCAAGGAGCTCTAATATCCTCGAAAGGTTAGCCCACAATTCTGAGGCCATGGTCTCATGCAATAAGTGCTAATTGTTTAAGGGCACGACATGATCAAAATTTGGCATTATAGCATCAAATTTATTTAAGAGCTAGCTAAAGGATTGATATAGTTGTGTGTCGAACTTCGTGTCATTTATGTTTTCAATAATATGAAATTATCAAGGGTAAAACTAGTATTCGATGCCCATGATACTTGGTGTGTATCAACTATAAATGGTAGTGCGAGTTATGAAAAGGGGAAGTGATCCCAATTGAGAATCAAAGGCCAAAACAGAGCCAAGTTGGTGCCTGCACATTAGCAAGTTGGTGCTTCCTTTAGGTGGGTGCCTATAAAACAAATTAGGGGTTGGTGCCTCCTACAAGTAGTGGCTTGCAAAGCAGGAATTTGGTGCTAGCAAAACAACTTAGGGAGTTGGTGCTTCCTACTGGTTGGGGCCAATAAAACAACTTGGGGTTTGCTTCCTCTTATGAGTGGGTGCTAAAAAAAACTTGATGTAATTAGAAGTGGTGGATTTAAATTTACATCATAACAAAATGCGATTTTTTGTTTTGTTTTGTTTTGTTTTCATTTTATGGGTTTCCACATACATATGGTGTCTCTATGTGTTGCAAATGTGTGTATGTTGAATGTGGTGTGACTATGTATCTTATGGTATGCTTACATAGTTAACTATTGAAATCTAGTAATAATCATTAAAATTGGCCTGAATATTGATTCACCTCCTCTTCTCAGTATCAACTTGGTTTCCAATAGTCATTAATTATTATTCATTCTCTTTACACATTACATCTTCCACACTCGCTAGCCTTTTAATATGTAGACTCTCTGGTCCAACCACACAAGCACCCAGGACTTAAAACATACCAGTACATTGGCCCAATGACTGTGACACATTGATACATATAAGCACACAGACCTCAACAAAACCTAACTCACTATCCTAGATATCATGTATCAACTTACTAGCCTAATTGTTATATGTACATAAACATTATAATTCGGGGATTACAACCATAGTTAGGTTTCTACGACTTTTTGCTTACACCACTTCCAAGATCCCTTACAACTTCCCATGATAGTCGCCAAAGAAACTTGCTCTCATACCAAAATTATTTATAAACCATTGTGGATATTTCACTAGACAATTCATCACAATAGATCTGATAAAATATATTGAAATCTATATTATGAATTTTTTTTTTTCCCTTTTGATTTCATTAATAATTATTAAATTTTTTCTTATGCATGAAATAAACAACATGCAGGAAATGGACAAAAAAAATACAATCACACAACATCTACATGAACACAATATTTTCTTTGGAAACCCTTACAGGAGAAGACCCAACTAGAAGGTGAGGTTGTTCTACTCTCTTTTCTCTCCGTAATAAAAAGAATGTAGGTACAAAGGAGAAGGCGCTTTCTATGGAGTTACTTGAGACTTGTGGCCTGTTAGGCTACTACAAAACACTAAGTCCCTTTTCATACTCTCTCACAAGCACTCCTAGTTGCTATGCTCTACTATAGAAGAACATAAAATTGAATAGAATATCACCCCTTCTCCTCCTAGTGGCTCAATTTTAATATAATCTAAAAGCCAACTAGGGGTTAGGTTTGACTCCTCCAACTCCCAACTAGAGTTACAATTTTGACCCTTCTAAAGTCTTTTTCATAGCCAACATGTGGAAAGTCCCTTTTGTATAAGTAACATGGGCTGGCATGTCACCCACTTGTACCAAGGTAGTTAAACACAATCATTAGGGAGATTTTGAGGTAAAATGGAGCCTCAAAATGAAAAAAGTACCAACATTTTTTTTAAAAGAACAAATAGGATTCAAGATGATCATATCATCCACAAGGGATAATAATTTTTATAAAATTTGTTGTCAAATCAAATGATTCATGCAGAAATATTTCTTTGAACTAGATGATTAACAATTGTCTTTCTTTTATGTGATGTAAGCTACCTTTTTAAACAACATTTTATTTGTTTTTAATAAACAATATTCTTTCTTTCTAATATATTAATATACAAAAACTTTAAAAAGAAAATATAAAAGAAAATGTATTAATGCTTATTGCTAGGACATTAATCTAGAGGGTTATTCCATACCAAATAGAGGAAAGTCTAATTTTGATAATCTCTATAAGGTTTAATCCCTATTGTTAAATCATAAATATTCAACCTTGTCAACATTACAAAAAAAAAATAGTTAAAACCAAAATTTTGAATTAACACGAGTAACCTAACTTTTATTGATATTCAAAACTAGATGCAACATTCACTCGCCTCTTCATGGGGGAATTCAACGTGAGAAGATCTCCAAACACAATAATATTCACTTAACAACCAAATATATGTCTTCTACTACAATATATGATTTCTAATTAACCAAACACTAGCCACCTAGTGGACCCATTAATGATGCCTCAACTACTAATATAGTTGTATGTCTTTAATGTGACCACTTACACATATTGATTTCACACTATGCTACCTTACCTTGTGGTGTCTTATTTACTAGATATGACCCTCATTACATTAAGTAGCAATCTATTCAACTAAGTAGGAGAGTTAGAGGACCCTAGCACATCACTTTATGTTACCTAAGATTCTCAACTCTTTAATCTTTGTTTTGCTTCTTCTTAAGATAATAAGACCTTCATATATTGTTCCAAATTCTTTACAGCGAGTGGATCATCTTAAGAGAATAACACTTCTATTTAGCTCATGTAATTAGGGATTATGAAATTCAACAACAAAGAGACTCTAATTAAAATTCTTACAATTTTGTTTAGCTCATTCAACAATTACTTTCTTTACTTTTTATAAATTTTCATTGAATTGAAACATTACTATTCCATCAATGTAGCATCGAAAAGAGGGTAGATGTTGTGGTTACCTTGTATATTTCTAAACTATATAAAAAATTGATTATGCCATTCTGTAGTTTTGAGAAAATGGGTAACAATAAAAATGTGCCAGGAAAACCAAAAAATGGCTTATGACACTGGGGAGCCATTCTGTAGTTTTGAGAAAATGAGTAACAATAAAAATGTGCCAGGAAAACCAAAAAATGGCTTATGACACTGGGCAGCCATTCTGTAGTTTTGAGAAAATGGGTAACACTAAAAATGTGCCAGGAAAACCAAAAAATGGCTAATGACACTGGGCAGCCATGCTGTAGTTTTGAGAAAATGGGTAACAATAAAAATGTGCCAGGAAAACCAAAAAATGGCTTATGACACTGGGCAGTATTGACAAATTGAGCCGCGTGCCAGATTCGAATGTCTTTGGAAACCTGTAAGTTGCTGGTACTGACTTGAATTTACTATTGCATAAGAACTGAAATATTGGGAGAAATTTCCAAAATTGCTTCGTCTTAAAGCAATGCCATTGAAGTTGGGTTGAAATTGGCGTTTTTCTAACCATCATTTATTTGAAATTCCAAAACACTCTTTCCAACGTCCTCCGAGATTGTGAGTGAGTGAGAAAGAAAGAGAGTGCGCAGCTTTCACGGATAAGATTGTGAGTGAGAGAGAAAGAAAGAAAGAGAAAGAAAAATGGCCATATTCACCCATGTGTTTTGACTAAACTTCAAGCTCTGAAGTGGGCGCCCGACTAACTTGAACAGAGAGGAGAAAAATGGTCATATTCGCTAAACTGAGAGCATACACATTGGTAGTTATTTTCCTCATTCTCTTTCAATCAGACAAAATATCAGAAAGATTTTCGCAGAATCTAGTGGTGATCAAGGTCTTGTCCACATTTGTCGCCACTGTGGGCAGGTCGTTGACTAGGGGCATAGAGGTGACAGTAGTGGGGCAGTCAGAGGCAGAAACAGTTGGGCTACCCTATTCAATAATTAATGCGCCTCTACCTTCAATCTCTGTTTTCCGAGATTTGAGTGAGTGAGAAAGAAAGAGAGTGCGCAGCTGTCACGGATAAAAATGAACAGATGCGGACAGTTTTCAAACAAAACAGAGAAGAAAAATGGCCATATTCACCCATGTGTTTTGACTAAACTGGCTCATACAAGTGGGCGCCCGACTAACTTGAACAGAGAGGAGAAAAATGGTCATATTCACTAAACTGAGAGCATACACATTGGTAGTTATTTTCCTCATTCTCTTTCAATGAGACAAAATATCAGAAAGATTTTCATAGGATTTCTAGTGGTGATCAAATTAACTAAACTCCACATTTATTAACCACCTGTGGGCAGGTCGTTGACTAGGGGCATAGAGGTGACAGTAGTGGGGCAGTCAGAGGCAGAAACAGTTGGGCTACCCTATTCAATAATTAATGCGCCTCTACCTTCAATCTCTGTGTTCCATCGATGGCGAGAAAGTCGCTTGGCGTCAACTTCATACGAGAACCCCTGTATAGTATATATAGAGAGGGCCAAGGGCACAGAACGCACAGGCTTCGAAAGACGCTGAAGTCGAATCGGGAGAAATGGATCACAGTGCTCCTCTTCTTCTCATTTTATTGTTTCTGTGTGTTATAACCTCTCTGCCTGCAGTGATGTCTATTAATTACTCAGCCTCCAACACATATTCTCATACCCATGCCCATCAATATCGGTATGACCCCATGCCTGGTGGGTTATCTTCACTTCAACGCCATTCTGATTCTGAACGCATGGCTGAGGAAGCTGATTTCAGTTTATCCTCAAAAGATGCCGACGAGAAAAGGGACCTCCATGCTCTCTTGTCTTTCCGAAAGGCCATCACATCGGATCCAATGGAGAAGCTTTCCAACTGGACAGCCCAGAACTCTGAGAATATGTGCTCCTGGTCCGGCATTCGCTGCAGACAATATACCAGAAGGGTAATCGCCATAGACCTCTATTGCTTCAACTTGGAAGGTACCCTTTCTCGGTCTCTTGCCAATCTGTCTTTATTACGCACTCTCAATCTCTCGGGTAATAGTTTGACTGGACGAATTCCTCCTGAATTTGGCGAGCTTAAAGAGTTGCAAGCACTTCAACTGCGTGTGAATTTTATCAACGGTTCTATGCCGGTGGAATTGGGTATGTTGCATAATTTGCACATCTTGGATCTTTCTTCTAATGGTTTGACTGGAAGAATTCCTCTGGAGCTTGGCCAGCTTAAAGCGCTGAGAATACTGAACTTCGGCGGGAATAAGCTGGGCGGTCCTCTTCCGGTCGAATTGGGCCTTCTGCGAAAGCTTAAGTACCTGAGCCTTGGTTTCAACGACTTCACAGGCAATATACATAATCTCACAGGGGGCATAGCCAATTCCCTTGTCAATTTGACAAAACTAAACTACCTAGACCTCTCTAGAAACATGTTCACTGGCAGTATACCTAAAACCATAGCCAATTTGAGTCAGTTGAACAGACTATATCTTTATTCAAACATGTTCACTGGTCCCATCCCTGTAACCGTTTTTAATTTGAGTGAACTAGTTACTTTAGATCTCAGTGATAATAGGTTAAATGGCAGTATCCCTGAAGCTATTACTAATTTAAAAAAACTTGAAAATCTTATTCTCTCGCACAATAATTTCACAGGCATAATTCCTAAATCTATAGGGAAACTTAGTTCATTGTATAACTTATATTTAGACTCAAATAAGTTCACCGGACGTATTCCATACAGTATAGGTGAGTCCAAAGTTCTCAATTCACTAAATATTAATAATAATTATTTTTTTGGAGTGTTCCTGAGAGTATTAGTGGTATGGTTGACCTTGCTGTATTAGATTTATCTGAAAACAGTTTGGAGGGACCTATTCTTTATGGTATTGGTAATTGCACCTCTATAAATATTTTTTTTCTTCATTCTAATAAATTTTATGGAACACTGCCTACATTTTTAGCTAATTGTAAACAACTTTTAGGATTAGATTTGAGTAAAAATGAATTGACAGGTGAGCCTCCTCAATACTTCACATTTTTTACTGAATTGAAATTATTAAGCCTTAGTTATAACAATCTGCATGGTTGGATTCCTCAAAATATCACAAATCTTGTCAATTTGTGTTTGTTGTATTTGTCCAACAATAAATTTAGTGGAAGAATACCAACAAATCTTGAGACTATCTGGATATATAATGGTGTTAAATAATTATGTAGTTTCTGGAGAAATGGAAATTGTCATAAAAAGATATATGTATAATCTACCATATTTGTGGCCGGCATACACTATATTTGATTTGTCTTGCAATAATCTCACAGGAGAAATCCCTGCAAGCATAGGAAGTATGAGTGGCCTGCGGTTGTTGAATTTATCTCAAAATCAATTGGAAGGGAAAATACCTCCAACTCTTGGTCAAATATCTACTTTGGAGGAGTTGGATTTGGCAAACAATAATTTGACTGGACCAATCCCTCAAGAACTCTCTATGCTACACCAGTTGGGCATTCTAGATGTTTCATCAAACAACCTTTGTGGGCGAATCCCAACTGGGACACAATTTTCCACTTTCAATGTAACTTCATTTGAAAATAATAAGTGCTTATGGGGCTGTCCTTTAGATTCATGTGTTGAAAATGAAAAGCCATTGAAAAAGGATGACGGTCTTGATAAAAGTAGTAATGTAAAGGTGGATTGGCTAAATCATGTGGAGGAAAATATATCATTAGTAGCATTGGGAATAGGAATGGGGATTGGATTTGGGGAGTGGTTACTATCTTTATATTTTGTGAAAGAGCTAAATATTGGCTATTGTATTCCTATATCCTTCAACCTCAACCTTTTTTTGGGGTATATAGATTCCCTACATAATCAGAAGAGAGGTTACATTCCATTATAATCACAACAAGGGTTACATTCCATTGTAAAGTGACACTCGAATATTTATGTATCTTTCCCTGTATTATTTTATAGATATAACTTGAATGAGTTTAATTGTTATGAATATGTGTTTTTATTTGAAAGGTCACAAGTTCAAATCTAAGAAAATTTCAATAATATAAATTTGGAAAAATAACAATTTTGTATATGGTCTAAAAGTATGAATATGCATTTTTGTTTGAAAGATCACAAGTTCAAATCTAAGAAAAACTCAATAATATAAATTTAGAAAAATAACAACTTTGTATATGGTCTAAAAGTATCTTGATATATAAAATTATCTTAACAGTATCAATCAACATTAACAGTATAAATCTCAATATTTTTATCCTTGTCCAGCTGTTTGGGTAGATTTAACCGTAAGCAAGCCAACTTTATTATGCCAGTGGCCTGCATTTATAACACCTAGTCACCTAAACCAGCAATCAACCCAATTGGTAGATTGGGCTTGAAATCCACACATAGGAGATGTAGCTAGTTTGAATTGATTGTGTGAACGATTTCAAAGATGCTTAAGAAATCAAAGCGAATGTTTTAGTGATCGTGTCATAATTGATTAAAATTCCAATAAATAGATGAGAAGAGCAATGCATATGTTTTCTCTCTAGCAATACAATAGCCAAGGAAGGAGTAAATTGTTGGTTTCCAACCATTAAAAGAAATAAATTTAGTTTGGAAAAGAAAAAATAGCCAACAATTATGTTCCTTAGACTGTCAATCTCCTCTAGTTCTCAATTGAATGGTTTGAGATAGCCAGCTGTTGTGGCCCTCACAATGGCTTGAAAAAAAATGAGTATGTGCAGCATTATGGTTTGTTAATTGAACAAGAAGACATAGTCATATTCCAAAACAAGGCAACCAATAGCAAATTCAACCATACAGTCAATTAACACACGATAAGACAACACATGGTCACCGTAGCAACCTAAATGGTAAACTGGATTTAATGGTTTTTCTCAGCCTTGTTTTCTCAGCAGTTGCAGAATTAAAATCAGATTTTTTTTTTTTTTTTTTGAGCTTTTACCGATTACAATCTTCAAAATTTCTTGTGCAATTTTTTTCTTCTTTGTCGAAGAACCCTTGCTCCAACTTTGTGGAGAGGTTTAGAGGCTGAGATAAATTACCAGAAGGATTTGATAGGCAAAGCATCCCCAAATATTCAACTTCATAACTCCAGTTCTCTTCTTCCTTTGGCTTTTACGGTTAGCATTCTAGTTTATGGTCCCTTTGTCTTTCATCTTTTTCTTCTCTTAATTTTGTAATCTTTAATTGATAACAGATTTCTCTCATCCACATATAACTTAAGTTATTTATCAGTTGTTACATCAATGAATTAATGTGTGCAAGTTGGGTTGATAATGACACTACATTGCGTTTTTGAATATAATTTTCAACTTTGACCATCTTACGCCAGTGGATATAAGAGAAAACGACTACTCGAGATTTTAGGAGTGCAATAATCCAAAGAGAAAGATGAGAAGCAGCACTAATTATTGACAGAGCAATTTTGGACAGTCAAAGGACAACTGTTGAGCAAATGATTTGGCTTCAAACGGGGAATCATTTCCTCAGGGCTGGAATATGACTGTAGTTTGCTCTATACTCCAATAGTAGGCTATGGCAAATGAGGTAGGTGCAAATCCATTTGAGAATTCCCTTGTCACAAATTTGCAGATGTATAGTTCCATTAAAGAAGTTGATTGGTACGAGCAGAACTCAAATTTACATGCACACTTGATTACATTGCTTGAAAAATATTAATAGCAAAATGAAGGTCATTCTCTTCGTTTGGAGGAAAATGAAAATCTGAAACAACTTGTGGAAAAGAATTATAAATTAAGCAGTATCTGGATCTTAGTGGATTCTCATTCTCTATAAACATTTGTCCCTGATGATGAACTCGACTTTTTTGTTTCACCTAGAAGTTAATAAGAGAGTCAGAGTTGGGCCGCAAACCATTATTTAGCCCAGAACTCCACATATTGGATCATTAGGACAGAAGTATCAGCTTGTGTCAAACAATAGGGATGGAAATAGTAGACTAGAATCTCAAAATATGTCACATGGTAGTGGGATTGCCTGCATCCATGGAGTTTCAGGAATAGGAAAGACTAAACTGCCTGTGGAGTTTTCTTACAGAAATTCACAGCTAGGTACTTTCAGTAGAATTATCTGAAAACCACACTCTAAATAGCTGGCTGAATCTTGAGATGGAAGTGAGACATGGGAGGTGGCACAAGGGAATAAGATGGTGGTGTGACAAGTACATTCACACTATCAATCACAAAGGCTATAGACTCATCATAAACAACACTAATCCAACAGAGATTTTGCAAAAGTAATCTTGTTCACATAAATTACTTCAAGAGAGATGTGCCTTTGAGAAATACTACCACACATTACAGAAGGTAGAATTAGGGTTTTCTACAACACACTTAGAGAGGTATAAGTAAAGATTTTAGCAGATCCCAAAGAAGATTTGGAGGTCCTTTGTATCAATTGACTTAAAAAGAATATTAAAAACAATCATGCAAGTGCAATACGTTGAGTTATCCCTGAATTCTTAACAAAATTTCCAGACATGTTCACCCTTCACTCCAGCAATCCGATTTTGGCATGAGTTCCATCTTCAATAGCTAGGATGAATGCATCACCCAGAGAAGCCATATTTGGAATACACCTCATCACTTCCATTCTTAAATTCAGATAATTTTTTAATCCTTCAAGAGCCAACTCTATACAGGAAGGAGAGGAGGGGTGATGCCAAAAAAAGGGGCACTTCATTGTTTTCTAGTACCTTTGCTTAAGCCTCTTGCTTTCTCACCATCGCTTGATGGAAAATATTCCTATTGTTGGCCTCACAGCCATGATATTATTCATCAAATGAGGCATTCGAAACACATGGATTATTCTTATCAAACTTAGGAGCTTCACATGCCTCCTTTTTCATCCATAAATTCAGGTGATTAACCATTATGTTCAGAAAAACAAGCGGAAAAGACAATACGTCTTTATTGTTATTAGCTCACAAATTAGCATTACATACCAAATTTTCAACAACACTTCAAATGTTTACAAAACCTAGAAGATGTTCATTACAATCAACAACTTCAAATCACTCTTCTTCAAAGGTATGTGCTAGCTGTATTTGAGGAGCTGGACATCCCCTGTACTGGGATGAGTGGATGAGTATTTTGTATGAGAACATTTGGATTTACGTACAGGGGAAGGTATATTGTTTTTGCTCTATTTTAAGGGGCACATCATCATCAAAATCTTCCTGTTCACCTAAGTTATGATCGCTTTCAAGAATTTTAATTCTCTGATTGAAGAGAACTTGGTCCATCATATTATCGAACCCACTGCCAACTCGTCAAGTACTTTAGACATGGGATTCACATTGTATGCCATATTGAAAAGGTCAGATCCCTCTTTGTGGAGTCCCTAGTGAGATCTCCTTTCTTTGAAAGTTGTTTCCCGCTCTCACCATGAATACATGTAAAAGGTCATTTTATTCAAGAGAAAAATGGTTTTGTCCCTTGGTGGATTCAATCGACAAGCAACAAGGTCTTCAACCAGCTCATCCTCATCACAGTGTTGTGTTGTCCCCAGTGCTGCATAGCGATGGCTGCAACAAGCTCTGTGCTGAGATTGCATCACCTCCTCTAGTGGCTGTGTCACTCTCCTCGTTAGCCTTCCTAGCTTAAAAATTGATTTGTTGAATGGCTGCCCGATCTGCCTCACAGAAACCCAGTGCAACTGCTCAAGTGACTGCATCACCCCCTCTGGCTATGCGTCACCCTTTTGGCTATGCGTGAGCCTTGATGTCTCCGTGTCACCCTCTCAAGGGTTGCATTGTCTCTCCTGGTGTTGATCTGCCTCTCTGCACTTGTATTCTCGGCCTTGGACTGAAGTCTCACTACCGAACTGCCCCTCACTGCACTAAATTACTTAGATCTGATCTAGCATTGCTTCGTCAGAAAAATTCGATCTCTAAATTCAGCCTCTGTGTGTGCTCTCCAACTGACCCTCAAGCCTTCCTTTATACTTTTCCTGTTGATGAATCAATGAGTGATCTAATATCTAATCGACAGCTAAGATTAAATTAGACTTGATCCTTGTCACTTATAAACTTCTCACCCACATGTTAAATTAATTCACTTTAATTATTTAAATTCCCTAAGTTTTAACTTAGACTCCATTTAGAATAATTAATTATTTGAATAACTTAAGCTCCGAGTGGAATTTCTCCAAACGATTTCTAGGTCTTGGAGATCTCATGTGTTCTAGCCCCTTCACAAAGTTTCAGATCTAGAGCACATCTGATGCTACCAAAAAATCAACACTCACTCTTAGCGATGAATGTGCTTTAGTAATACTTCTTCATTAGAAGCATCACCCTAATCCACGTCATCGGTCCTCTGCGTTGCTGATGCTCGACTTCTGCCCCTCATCCACTGCGCTGCTACCTTTTGTATTGCTGACCATGACACTGCCACTTGTCACTGCCTCATCTATACTGCATCTCCCTCTCAAATGTTGCATCATGTTGCCCATAACATTGCCACTGTTAACTGCTGCACTGCAACTTAGTTGCTGAGAGTTAAGCAACTGAAAAGACATCCCAAAATCCTAACATACAAGTCAATCTGGATGCATCTCGACGGTGAAGTTCCCTCTGTTGTTAATCTGCACTGACCCTCTGATGGTCTGTGTTGTTGCTGCTTTGCACCGCACTGTACCTCCATGCACTGCACTATAGCTGCTACGCTACTGCTACCTCTGCTTTGCGCTGCTTCAGACTTTGGCACTCTAGCTCTGCCATTGTTGCTCCATCATCCCTTGCATCAACTGACACCCATCATTCTGCTCTGTCATTAAGGGCTCCCGTAGCCTTATGAGATCCAAGAGTTTGGGCACCTCAAGGATCGTGCCCCTTTTTCTTCTCTATAGTTCAAAGAACTATAGATCAATGTCGTCCCACCTCTTCTCTCGAGGCACATGAGCACTCATGGCACAATCATCATCATCCTTCGAGTTAGAGTCTTCTTTGTCCTTCTTCTTCTGAGGTCATTGTGTGGCGAAATGTCCCAATTCTCCACACTTGAAGTATCTGATCTTAGAGAGGTCCTTCTTCTTCCTTCTCTATTTCCCGTGTTGTCCCTTAGATGCGAGAGCTGCATCTTCCTCTTCCCCCTTGCTTTTGATCCCTGTGTTCTTGCTTCCGACCTTGGTCAACCTTCTCATCTCTTCATGTTGAAAACTTGCCCAAATCTCCTCCCAGTTTGGAAGAGCGGCCTTGCCCAAAATACCTTGGACAAAGTTCTACCAATCTTCAGAGACTGCATTAAGGGTAGTCCTGACCATAAGATCATCATCTGGTGTATCCCCTATAGAAGCTAGCTGATCTTGGATCGCTTGCAATCTGATAAGGAAGCGGTCGATCTCTTCTCCCTTCTGCATCTGAAACAGTCTCAGCTGATTCTCAGGCAACATCTTCCATTGGGCGGAAGTTCCCTGGTACATAGTGGTCAAGGAAATCCACATTTACCTTGCCATGTTCTTCTCAACAATATGTGGGATCACATGATCCTTGACTTCGTCCATGATCACGTGTTTTGCCTTCGCTTCAGCCTCCTTGTAGTTCTTGAGAGGATCAACATCAATAGGAACAACAACTGCATTCAAGACATTATCCTTAATGCGATGTTCATCCAAAACTGACAGGATCTTGGCCTTCCAAATGACAAAATTGGATGCTCCATCCAACCTATCCTGATCCCTCTGTCCATGTGTGGCCATCTCTGCTCAACAAGAAAATGTCGAATTGGTTCTCTTCTCCCTCTTTTACTGCTACCCCAGCAAAACTCGGATTTGGGTTTCTTTGGCGCTATAAACCCTCTAAGCAACAATCTCCCTCTGAAAATCGCTTTCCTTTACGTAATTTCTTCTGCCAACTGATGTCGAAACACTCCTCTCTTATCACTCTTTGCTGTTGATCAACACTGGATATAGACTTCTTGGCAAAAAGTCTTCTGAGGAACTGCTTCCCTCTACTTTGCCACTGCCCCACTAAATACTATTTGCACCAACAAAAACAATGCCCCACCAGCAACTCCAAAAGAAAATTCGTATTTCCCTTCCAGCCATGGCAACGAAAAAATTTGAGGCTCAAAACCTCCGCGATGCCTTTGCTGCAGCTACAACATCACCCTAGTTCGCTGACGTAGGCTATGCGTGAGCCCCTCTGGTGAATGCGTCACCCCTTCATGTGCCTCTTTTTGGTTCAACATTTTCACTCGGGACAATTGCCTCCCCACAACAAATTTTCTTCGTCCTTTCGCTGATGACTTCAACTCTACATGATCGACAACAACTCTGATACCATGTGAAAATTTCTTAATCTAAGTTACAAAATTCCTACTTCAGAAATCCGATTTACATTACCTACTTGTTTAACAAGTTATTTTCTAAATACATCAAGATAATATTAATGTAAATACACGACAGCCTACACAACTATACAGATCAAGTACTGAAAAATAAATGAAGCATTAAGACAAGGACACACTTATTTTTGGACAATTGTCCCTGGAAAAACCCAATGCGTGAAAACTGGTGCAATAGTTATAAGGCTTTATTTTATTATCCAGATTTCTAAATACAATCTAGGGTGCCAAATCCGTCTCACGCAACAAATTTTTTTTTTCAGCAGAAGTATCTCTATTCAAAGACAGATATTTCGGTTGATCTAGCAGTAGAATGAAGAAACCCCAAGGTGACTACGCTACCCCTAGTGTTGTGAAACGATGGCTGCAACAAGCTCTGTGCTGAGACTATCACCTTCTCTAGTGGCTACGTCACCCTCCTCGTGAGCCTTCTTAGCTCAGAAATCGATCTGTTGAATGGCTGCCCAATCTGCCTCACAAAAACCCCAACAAAGCTGCTCAAGTGTCTGCGTCACCCCCTCTAGCTCTGCGTCACCCTTCTGGCTCTGCATGAGCCCTGCTGGCTTTGCGTCACCCTCTCAAGGGCTGTGCTATCTCTCTTGGTGTTGATCTGCCTCTTTGCACTTGTATTCTCGGACTTCGTCAACCAACTCTTGTGTAGCTTCATCGGGTCCAAAGTTCTTCTACAACATTTTAGCTTCCTCGATTGCTCGATTCTAAAGCATGAACATCTTTCGTTGCAAAATGCACTGAGGTTTTGACTAGGATTCTCCTTATGGATCCACCTGCAATACAGACCATTCAATCACGTGATCAACATCTTTCACATACTTCTTAAGTAATGACACATGGAAAACATCATGGAATTTCACTGTCGGAGGTAGTGCAAGTTGATAGGCTACTAGTCCAATCCTTTCTAGAATCTCGAAAGGCCTGCATTACTGAGGTGGTAGCTTGGCACACGATCCAATCCTCAAAGAGCTCCTCTTTGGCTTGATGTGCAAGTACACTTGTTCCCCAACCTGAAACTACTTAAACATCTTGTGCTTATCTGCATAACTCTTTTGTCTATCATGTGTTGCCTTTATATCCTTCTTAATAATTTTCGTTTCCTGTTCCATTTCTTCAACCATGTACGGTCCTATCAATACCATGTTCACTGGATCACTCCAACTGATAGGAGTATTAAAACTCTGCCCATAAAGTGCCTCAAGCATACTCATCTTCAAATATTCTTGATACCCATTGTTGTAGGAAAACTCAACCACTGGTAAATACTCTTCCCAATTTTGCTGTTGATGCATAACATACATTCTCAACATGTCCTCTAGAATCCTGTTGAACATCTTTTTTCGTCCATATGTCTGCAGATGATAAGTTGTGCTGAGGACCAACGATGTACCCAAACCTACAAATAACTCTTTCTAGAACCTAGAAGTGAACTTAAAATCTCTATAAGATACAATATTCTTCAGAACGCCATGCAACCACATTATATCTCTAATGAAGACCTGAGCTACCTCACTGGCTGAATGAGTAGACTTAACTGAAATGAAGTGAGCTACCTTAGTCAACCTGTCAACCACAACCATGATAGAATCATGTCGTCTAGATGTCCTCTAATAAAATTTTAATGAAGTCCATGGAGACAACCTCTTCCATTTCCACTTTTGGAATCTAATCGGCCGTAATAAACCACCTCGGATGCTTACACTCTTTTACTTGTTGTCAATCCAAACATCTCGCAAAAATCCCTCTGGCCACCTCTTTATTCAAATTTGTCCACCAGGTAGAACTTCTAATCCATTTTAAATGTATTCTCGATATCCAAAGAGATTTGAATATGACTTAAATGAAATTCCCGCAACATAAGCTGAAGCCACGGTGCCATCTTCCACATAGATCTTGTACCTAAATCCGACCAAACTGTCACAAGAGATGATAATCCACATCTTGTTCACCCGTACCCCCGTCGTCGTAACTTGTGCTTAAGCTACCAGTACCAATCATCCTACCGTCATGCCTACAAGATCTAACTCTGCAAATGGCGAAACCAGACATGGAACTCATAGTTGTTATGCAATTTACCCGTAAACCTTACTAAGAGCATCTGTAACCCCATTCTCTTTACCCTTGATGTACCTGATCTTTAAGTCAAACTCACTAATCATGGCCAACCACCTAGCTTGCCTAGAATTCAAATTAGGTTGGTCAAATAAATATCTCAATCCACTGTGATCACTCATCAAGATAAACCTCCTACCCAAAAGATAGTGTCTCCACATCTTCAATGCATGGATGATCGTTGCCATCTCAATATCATGTGTCACGTAATTCTTCTCGTGCTCATTTAGTTTCCTTGACTCATAGCATACTACCTATCCTTCATGCATTATAACATCACCAATTCCTCTCTTGTAACAATCTGTACACACCACAAATTCTTTATCCATAATTGTAGTCATGAGAACTGGATAATTTGTCAACAACTGCTTCAACTACTCAAAACTTGTTGCACATTCCTATGTCAATTCAAATTCCTTTCCTTTCCGCTACAATGATGTAATGTGATAGGCAATCTGTGATAAGTTCATGATGAGGGGATGAATCTCTCAGAAGTAACTCCGCTAACCCCATGAACAATCCGACCTCATCCACATTCCTATAGGGAGTTGCCCATTTCATGATAGCTTTGATATTTTCCTGATCCATGGCTATACCTTCCTTGGAAACTACATGCTCAAAGTAATGAACTTCACTCCGAAAAAAAGTCAGAGATTTACTAATCCTGGCATACAATTGATGCTCTATTATCAAGCTCAATATTTTTTGTTAATTTTTTTGCATGCTCTTCCTCATTCTGAGAATATATCAATATATCATCAATGAATATAATCACAAACTTGTCCAGATAAGGATGCAACACATTATTCATCAAACACATGAAAGTCGTTGGAGCATTAGTCAAACCAAAAGGAACTACAACATACTCATAATTCCCGTACATCGTCTGGAAAATAGTCTTGTAAATGTCCTCTTCTTTGATGCATACCTGATGATATCCCGATCTCAAATCAATCTTTGAGAACACCAATTCTCCCTTCGGTTGATTGAACAAGTCATCAATCCTCAACAACAAATACCTGTTCTTGATCGTCACCTTGTTCAATTTCCTATAACTAATGCATAACCTAAGAGTACCATCCTTCTTCACAAACAATACCGGTGTGCCCCAAGGTGACACACTTGGCCTAATGTATCCCTTGTCAAGCATTTCCTTTAACTGCAACTTCAGTTCCACTAACTCTGGAGTGCTCATCCTATAACGTGCCTTCGATGCTGGTGTTGCTCTTGGCATCAACTTAATAGAAAATCCCACTTCCCTATGAGACAGTAACTCTGAGATCTCTGCAGGAAATACATCCTGAAACTGCTACAAAGCCGGGTACCTATTCAAGACTTCTGTATCCTCAATATCCTTACCTTTGTCACTGGAAATATGCATTGCAATAGGACACACCATTTCCTACGATTGCGCTTTGCCTACATAGTTGTAACCATTTTAACTGATGTATCCTTCTTCTTACCATACAGGATTCTCTATTTTCCATTGTCATCCAAGCACTCAATAGCCTTATCATAACAATCTACCTTAGTCCTGTGAATGTATAACCAATGCATACCCAATAACATATTGTATGATCCCAATAGAAGAATATTTAGATGCGCTGACATAGACATGTCGTTAAACTCAAATGCACAAGATATTACCCAATGATGAACTCTCTTCTTAGTACCTGTAGCCAACTTGTTGAGATTCAACAAAATGATGGGCTTAGTGAAAATTAAGCACCTTCACTAAGTGGGGCCCACAGGCTATTTTTAGGTGTATGTCTTTTTTTAGAATGGTGAGCATATTCTAAAATTAGAAGGATGCTG
This sequence comes from Pinus albicaulis, assembly GCA_034641835.2. Classification (NCBI taxonomy): domain Eukaryota; kingdom Viridiplantae; phylum Streptophyta; class Pinopsida; order Pinales; family Pinaceae; genus Pinus; species Pinus albicaulis. The sequence goes on along the minus strand of CM076571.1, from coordinate 756,797,346 downwards.
ATTATAGATGGTTGAGAAAATTCTATCTTTGGATGAATTTCTATTTTTAGAAGATTGGGCGAAATCTATTTATAGATTGCTAATCTAAAAATAGATGCATGTCGATTATTAGTAGCCCTTAATAATAATCAAACAATAAACTGTAACTTATTCTCTTGGAGCACTTTATTTCAGTGAAAAGATGTGGCACATTGAAGGAATTACGCAATTCCTAGGGTGGTTAATGACTCATGCATGGATGCTCGCAGGGGTAGGGGCATGGTCTAGTGGCAAGCGGACGCATTGTTAAGGCGTTTGTGCTGTTAAGCAGGTCACGAGTTCAAGTCTTGTCTTATCCGGGTATCGCTCTTGCAGGCTGGGCAGTTCCCTGAGAGGTTATAGTGGTAGCCGGGGGGTTGGACCCCACGCCGTGTGTGTGAAAGCTACATGATGTTGCCGATTCCTATGACTCACAAAAACAAAATGTCTCATGCATGGAGGACTTCGTTATAACTGTCAGTGGCAAGTTGTAATAGAGTTGGAAGAGTAGTTATGTGAGTTGTTACTTCGTTTAACTCAGTTAAGTGATTTAAACTCAATTGTGCTAATTGTAACTGAAGATACAATAGTGATAGATGAGTGAATTAATTATTTAATTAATTCACAAGTAGTGTCTTACTTGCAAGGGTGAGATGGACTATCTGTTGTGACTATAGTGATGCATTCAATGAATCCAACACATGTTGGAGATGCCCATGAGTATTGCGCAGTGAAAGCAAGGCAATATCGAATTCATTCAGGGATCTTCTTCAACAGGGATTGCGCAGTGGAGGTAGGCTGTCAAGAGGCAAGAATTTGGTGCAAAGATATGAAACTTTCTGCATGTGTTGTGAAACCAGCTCCAAAAAGAGAAGAAAAGAAATATCAACACGTTAGAAATAAGCCACTTCGAGGGGGAAACCTCCAATACATTACATGAATGAACAATTCTTGGATGATTCAAATTACAAAACCTCCTTTCTATATATAGGAGTCCATGGGGCCAGAATGTAATCCTGGTGGGGCCACAATGTAATCCTAGCCGACCTAACAATAATAATTTAAGGACACAATAATAACAATACGTGGGTTACGAGGGTACAATAATAACAATAAGGGGGTTACACTAACAATAATAAGGGACTATACTAGTAATATAGGGACCTAACATGCCCCTCTCCTTCAAAAAAGTGTTGTCCTCAACGCTTGAGTAGCTCTGGGTGCTTCTGTATAAAATTCTCATCCTCCCATGTAGAATCTTCAGTGGGTAAGTTTTTCCACTTGATGAGATACTCTGAAATTGATCGATTCCGTAGTTGTCGAGTTCTTGTTTCCGTGACCGCTTCAGGTTCCAATATGATTTTTCCTTCCTCATCAAGTTCCGGCAATATTGTTTGAACTGGAAGATTTTCACCTATAACCTTCTTTAAGCATGAAACATGGAAAATTGGATGCACTCGTGAAGAAGCAGGAAGCTCCAATTTGTATGCCATAGTACCAATATTTTGCAACACCTTGTAAGGACCATAGTACTTTGCCGATAATTTATTATCCTTCTTAGCTTGCTTGAGGGACATTTGTTTGTATGGTTGTAGCCGTAAAAATACCCAGTCTCCTACATCAAAACTTCTCTCACTGCGATGTTGATCTGCCCGTTGTTTCATTCGATTTTGTGCCAAATTCAGGTTATCCTTTAAGAGTTGGAGAACTTCTTGCTGATGCTCGATGTGATCTTCCACTGTTTGAACCTTCGAATTTTCCCTTAAAGATGATGTGATGGATGGTGGATGATATCCATAAAGTGCCATAAATGGGGTCATTTTTGCTGCAGTATGGAAGGAAGTGTTATACCACCATTCAGCGAGAGGTAACCACTTGACCCATTGTGTTTGTTTATCTAATACAAAACAACGAAGATATCCTTCCAAACATTTATTTACTATCTCAGTTTGACCATCAGATTGAGGATGATAAAATGATCTATGAGCTAATTGAGTACCCAAACAAGAAAATAACTCCGTCCAAAAATTTCCAGTAAAAATGGGATCTCTATTGTTCACAATAACCCTTGGGTTTCCATGTAGATTTTTATCTGTGTCCATAAATGTAGTAGCAACTGTACTTGCTTTAAATGGATGAGATAATGCACAAAAGTGTGCATACTTGGTAAGTCTATCAACTACCACCATGATGACACTCTTTCCTTCGGACTTAGGTAAACCTGTGATAAAATCCATTGAAATCTCCTCCTAACGTTGACTTGGAATGGATAAAGGTTGTAGAAGTCCTGGGGTCTTAATTGTTTCCACTTTATTCTGCTGGCAAACCAAACATTTCGCCACAAACTTTCGAATATCAGATTCAAGGCCATCCCAAAAAAATTCTTTCTTCACCCTGTGGTAAGTTTTTAAAAATCCTGAGTGTCCTCCTAAAGGAGAAGTGTGCAATTCCAGAAGAATCTTATGTTTTAGTTGGGAATTCTTACAAAGATATAAGCGATCTTTGTACCATAAGGAATCATTTTTCCAACTAAATGTATCAGATGTACTAGGATCTTGCTGCAAATTTTGAATGAGTGTCCACATGTCTTCGTCCTTCTTCCATTCATCTCTTGCTTCAGTTATCCAATCTGGTTGGATAATAGAAATGGCACAAAGCAATGCTTCCACTTCTTCATTCTTTCTTGAGAGTGCATCTGCAACAACATTAAGCTTTCCTTTTTTGTAGATTATTTCAAAGTCATAACCCAACATCTTTGTGACCCATTTTTGCTACTCTTCTAAAGATAATCTTTGTTCCAAAAAGTGTTTAAGACTATCATGATCAGTTTTTACCTTGAAGTGTCTTCCCATTAGGTAAGTTCGCCATTTCTTTAGTGCATGTAGTATTGCTAACATTTCCTTCTCATAAATAGGTTTCTGTAAATACTTTCCTTTGATTGGACGACTTTCAAAAGCAATGGGTCTTCCTTCCTGCATTAAAACTGCACCAATTCCATTTCCTGAGGCATCACATTCCACAATAAAGGTTTTTGTGAAGTCTCGCGTAGCTAAGACCGGTGCTAGGCACATTGCCTCTTTAAGATGTTCAAAGGCCTTAGTTGCTTCAGGAGTCCATGAAAATGCATCTTTCTTCAATAATGTTGTTAGAGGTGTTTTTATTCTCCCATAATTCTTAACAAACTTGCGATAATACCCTATTAACCCAAGAAATCCTCGCAACTGCTTTATGGTTGTGGGGACTTTCCATTCCTTAATGGCTTTAATTTTGTTAGGGTCTACCTTAACACCGTCATGAGATACAATATGACCCAGATATTCCACCTCTTGTACTCCAAAGAAACATTTGGATGTTTTTGCATATAATTGTTTCTCCTGCAATAGTTTGAGCACCCTGTCAACATGTTCAACATGATCCTTCCAAGACCTGCTATAGATTAGTATATCATCAAAAAATACGAGCACAAATTTTCTAAGGAAGGGTTTGAAAATGGAATTCATCAACCCTTGAAATGTAGAAGGTGCATTGGTAAGGACAAAAGGCATGACCAAAAATTCATAATGACCCTCATGAGTTTGAAATGCTGTTTTTGGAATATCTTCAGTCTTCATTCTAATTTGATGATATCCTGAACGAAGATCCAACTTGGTAAAATAAATTGCTCCATGTAATTCATCCAATAATTTATCAATCACAGAAATGGGAAATTTATCTTTAATGGTGAGCTTATTGAGCTCCCTATAATCCAGACACATTTGCCATGATCCATCCTTCTTGTGTACCAATACTACAGGAGCAGAGAAAGAACTTTGACTAGGTTGAATTATACCCGCCTCTAACATTTCTGCAATCATACGTTCAATTTCGCTCTTTTGGAAGTAAGGATATCTATAAGGCTCGATGTTTGGAGGAACACTTCCTGGAATCAAATGAATAGCATGATCATGATCACGAATAGGTGGGAGTCCTTTGGGAGTTTCAAACACCTTGGAATGATTGTCCAAGACTTGTTGGAGATCTGCAGAAATAGATGATTTTGATGTCGGAACTTTTAGTGAGCATAATTGTGCAATTACGCCTCGTTGTTCTTTCTTTAGAAGCTTTGTCATGACATTAGAGCTTATTATCCTTCCCGGCTTCCCTTCAATACCCCGTAATTCGACTTCCTTTCCTTCTGAAAAAAATTTCAAGAAAAGTTCTTTAAAATTAAAAGCTACCGTCCCCAAAGATTGTAACCATTGTACTCCTAGTACAACATCAGCACCTCCCATAGGAATGGAAAGCATTGGACTAGTCAATACATATTCCCCCATGGTTAGCTTGATATTATGGCATTTTCCAGAGAAATTTATAGTTACTCCATTTGCAACCATCACTTGACATTCTGGTGTTGGGTATAGGAAACAATTTAATTCCTTGGCTACCTTACAATGAATAAAATTATGGGTGCTACCTGAATCAATCAACACTATTACCTTTTTCTTCTTGATATGTCCTTCTAACTTGAGAGTTTGAGGAGTGGTAATTCCTGCCAATGCATTACACGATATGGTCAGACTCATTTCTTCCTCTTCTAGGGCTGGTTCCTGGTGTATATCCTCTTCTTGTTCATTTTCTTCTTCCTTTTCACAATCTATGTAAAATAATTTCTTCTCAGCACACTTATGACCTTTAGTGTATTTGCTATCACAACTGTAGCAAAGCCCTTTTGCTCTTTTTTCTTCCAATTGTTGTGGTGTCAACCTTGTAGGTTGTGGAAATCTAGACGTAGCAACACTTCCTCTTTATAGAATTGAGTGGTAGGCTTCCTTGTCGCCATAATTTTACATTCAACTTTTCTTGCCAACCTGAATGCCTTCTCCAATGAATCAGGCTCCAAAACATGAACTTCATGTTGGATGTTATCCTTTAGAGTACCTATGAAGAGATCAATCTTGTGTTCCTCTGGAATATCAGTTACCCTTATATTCAATTTTGGAAGTCCTCAATGTGCTGCCCCACTAAACCCTTTTGTTTGAGATTTATCAATTGGCTAAAGAAGGTGTTGCTCTTTGTATCCTCATAATGTGCTATCATTTCCTCCGTAAAATTGACCAAGTGACAATTTTTTTACGGGAGCAAAGCCATCGATACCATACAAATGTATTTTGTTCTAAATGTAAAGTTGCAATGCGTACCTTTTGTGTGTTTTGCACATTATGGAGATCAAAGTATTGCTCCATCTGTAGTATCCATGTTATAGGATCCTTTCCATCAAACTTCCTCATATCCATTTTTGGAATATGGTGGTTCTTCCCTCCAACAATAGAGTTTATGAAATCACGATTAACATTTATTTTGTTCTCATCATGAGTTTCCTCTACTATCTTTTCACCATTAGGAAACATTTCTTGTATCAACTTTTCCAAACCTTTGATGTCTACTTTTAGATCCTTCTTCATGTTTTCCATGTTGTCTTTCATTTTTCATCGATCTTAGCTTCCATGTCATCCATCTTAGCTTCCATGCCCACTTCCATGCCATCCATCTTAGCTTCCAAACCATTCATCTTAGCTTCCACGCCTTTCTTCAAACCATCCATCTTATTTTCCATGCCTTTCTTCAAAACTTCCATTTCATTTTTTGTTGTTCTTTGCGAGAGCGAAATTTGTTGCACTTGCTCTTGTAATTTTGATATGTCATGTTGCCATTCTTCATCTTCATGAGTCATAGTAGATCCTTCTAAAGGCTTAATGGGTGTTGAATTATTTTTAGGGGCCATTTTAGAATCCAATACTGATATCTATTCTACAATATGCCCTTGGAATCAATTCAACTTGATTCTTCAAACAAGACTTATGCAATTCGGAAAAAAAATACACACCTTTTACTTGCTTTTGAGGAGCTCGATATTGAAATTGAATTATCTTTATAATTGAAATCCTCAATATTTGAAACTCATCCTGTTTAGCCCTCTGAATATTATTTCAAATGGCACAGGTCTGATCTGATTTGGATTCCCCAAGACAAAGTTGTGTCCAATCTCCCACAATGACCCAATTTTTGACCGGTTTAGTAGAGCGAACTTGTACGACTTGCCACGTGTGATCAAGCTCTACCATTCGGCTTCCGAATTGATAGCCAAGAAACAAATATGTTTTCTTGCAACAAATTTTTATGGCACTCCAACCGATGCCCAGAGAGAATGAATCTTTTTCCACGATCACCTCTTTGAGATGAAATTTGGAGCCTGAAAAAGCACTACCTTCCACAGATCATATCTCCGAAATTATTGCGAACCAAACTCTGAAATTTTTATACAAGCTTCCTCAGGATTTTTTCTTCGCACCCTAAAAATTTCAGCTTCTGAAACTTCGTAGAAAAAAAATTTATAGCGAAAATGCCACGATGACCTGTTTGGAGCAGCGAAACCCTAGAATCCAAAGCTCTGATACCAAATGTTGTGTAACCAGCTCCAAAAATAGAAGAAAAGAGATATGAACGCCTTAGAAATAAGCCACTTCGAGGGGTAAACCTCCAATACATTACATAAATGAACAATTCTTGGATGATACAATTTACAAAACCTCCTTTCTATATATAGGAGTCCATGGGGCCATAATGTAATCCTAGTGGGGCCACAATGTAATCCTAGCCGACCTAACAATAATAACTTAAGGGCACAATAATAACAATATGGGGGTTACAAGGGTACAATAATAACAATAAGGGGGTTACACTAACAATAATAAGGGACTATACTAGTAATATACAGACCTAACAACATGACAGTGTGTGACGATTGTTGATTGTACTGAGAGCTCTATGCTATGAGATTTGTATGAGATTGTTACATGTTCCATTGATATACATAATATATGATAGTTGGGGTTTTTAGCTTTAAGCTTTCCCGGTAAGACATTCTTATTATGTGCATTTGATTTGCTTCATATGTGTTTTGCAATTGGCGATTTAATTTCCACAAAGAATTAAGTGAAAGGATTATGTATTTAACATAAGATTAATTTGTTAGATTAGGAGGATTCGGAAATACATTATTGTGTTTATAGATTTCTACATGGTATCAGAGCAGTGTTGATCACTAGAGATTGCAATATTGAAGCGGTGCTGAGTTTTGTGCCGGTGGACAATTCGAATTTGCTAAAAGAATTTCTTGGTGCGACAGTTGAGTATACATTGAAATGGCTTTCAATGGGTTGCGGTTGGAGTATGCACTCGAGGGAAACTCCAACTACATAGCCTGAAAGGATAGGATGGAGGCAGTGCTTGAGGATAATGGTCTAAAGGAGTTCATCGATAGTGATGTTCCTAAGCCCACTTCGACGGATGCTGCAGTACTTGACGCTTGACAAAAGAAAGTAGCAAAGACAAGAAGAATTTTGTTGGAAGGTGTGAAAGACCATATTGTGTCAAGCCTACAAGGGAAAGCCAATCCATTTTCAATGTGGAAGGCTTTGACAGATATTTTCCAAAGCAGCAGTGACCATAGGAAGTTGGCGCTGAAAAATAAGCTCTGAAAAATCAAAATGGAGAAGGGCGACAGTATTCCAAAATATATCATGAAGTTTTTCCAATGTAGGGATGAGATGGGGAGTGTGGGAATTATGGTTGCTGATGATGACTTGGTGAGCTTGGCTCTCCTTGGGCTTCCAAAGTGTTGGCACAGTTATCAGGACCCTATCAATGGACGGGAGAAACTGTTGGATTGGGAGCGACTTTGGTTGGATCTAGTGCAGGAGGATATAAGGCAAAGTACGAGGGATGGCTCTTCATCAAAGAATGATGATCAAGAGAATTGTTCTTTGGATGCCAAAGAAAGGAAAGGGAAGGGGAAGAAATCCCATCCAAAATCCAAGGGTAAAGGCAAGAAGTTGGATTTGTCCAAGGTGAAGTGTTTTCATTGTCACGAACATGGGCATCTCGCCACTAACTGCCCACAGAAAAAGAAGAAAAAGAAGGCTGCTAGAGCTGCAGTTAGTGAGACCCTTGCCTTGCAATTTGAACTTGATTTCTCCTTGATCGCATGCTTGGTTTCGATAGTGGTGCTTCCTTCCACATGACGGGAGACAAGGAGTTGTTTAGTGACTTGGAGGATAAAGATCTCCAAATGCATATAGAGATGGGTGATGATAGTAGATACAATGCAACTAGAATTGGAACCATTACCTTTGAAAGGGAGCCAGGTAAACCATTTATGTTGAAATATGTTATGCATGTTTCAGGTCTAAAGAAGAACTTGGTCTTAGTCACGATGTTGGAGGATAAAAGTTATGACGTTGTTTTCGGTGAGGGAAAAGCTTTCCTGCGACATAAAAAAAGGGGTCAAACCAAGAGGATAGGGATTCGAGTTAAGAATCTCTACAAGTTGGAGGTAGATGGCTATGCTACAATGATGGGCAAAGCAGAAGAAGTGGTGAGCTGGGATGAGGGTGAATTATGGCACAGGAGATTGGGCCATCTTCGCGCCTTGAAGATTTTGCAGCATATTTCTACTGGACTTCCGAAGGGTACACTTGCACAATCAGATCAGTGTAAGGGATGTACTATGGGTAAGTTTGTGAAGACCACCTTTCATGAAAAGGAGGACCGTGCTTCGGTGATCCTGGAGAGAATTCACACAGACGTGTGTGGACCCTTCTCGGTTGCTTCAACAACAAAACACATGTATTATGTTATTTTTTTATGACTATTCTCGTAGATGCTGGATCTTCTTCATGCAGAAGAAGAGTGAAACATTCTCAAAGTTTTGTGAATTTAAAGCATTGGTGGAGAAGGAGTCGGGGAAGCAAGTGAAGGCTCCACAGAGTGATAATGGTGGTGAATGTATCTCAAATGAATTCAAAGAATTATGTAGCAAAGAAGGAATTCGAAGAAAACTCATAGTGCCTCATAACCCACAACAGAATGGGGTCGCGGAGAGGAAGAACATAATGATCATGGATGCTGCACGAGCTATTAATGCATGAGCATTCTTCGAAATTTATAAGACCCATGAGTCTTATTTCACATTTACTTAAGGGAGTGGGTTCCCTTAATCAATTTATTTATTTTCTTAAGTTTAGTTGAGTTTGAAGAAATTTAATTGTAATTTAATTAATGGAGAATATCTTGTGAAATATAGAAATCTTAGGGATGAGTGAGAAATCCAAGGAATAGTGAGGATTTGAGGGATTTCAAGTCTAAATTAGGAATTGGTTGAGTGATTTGTGTAGAGGATCACAGATTGGAGTAATCCATAATTATGTAAATTTATTTATAAGAGTAAGCATGTATAGATGAGAAGAGAGAGGAGAATGAGAGTTAGAAAAATGATTGAAGGAATTTGATTGTAAGCCTACAACATTAGGCAGGAAGAAGATAAAAGGGCCATGTAAGGATACATCAGGGCAGATTCAGATTGTATATAGCATTTATTTGTATCTATACAATTATTGAATAATTGAATGCAGTATGACTTGGTTTGTTTTTCTACGCACTGTATAATCTTTGAATGAACAAATATGGTTCTGTGTAATAAAGTCCTATTTGAATGAACTCGCATAATTAAATGGTTGGGCTGATTAGAATTGTGCAATTTATGAATATTTGGATTCTTGTGCATGTTGAATTGGGTTTGTTTATATTAAGCTTCTGTGGTTATAGGATTTTAGAAGCTGATCACAATTCAATTAAAAATGTTGAATCTGCGAGAATGAGACTTAAATGGCTGTAGGATCTGACTGATTCCAGAGGCAGTCAGAGTATTAAAATCAGAACTAAGTGTAGTGTAGATAGGGTTTTCGATTTAACCCAAGGAATTACGCTTTAAACCATTTAATTAATGGGTTTTAGAACTTTGGAACCGTGAGTTCCAATAAATTCTACAATGGTTGATCTCAAATAAAATTGTGAAAACAGTGGGAAGTATAATTCTATTGAAGCCTCATTTGTATAATGTTGTTGAGGTCTTGTTTCATCATACCATGCGGTTAGATAAACTGGTTGTTCCTTCAGTTCTGTCGAAGATAAATTTCAACGAGTTTCATTCTTAATTGAAGCCTATGGGATCTTTCTAAGGATTCACAACTTTCATTGAGAGCTTGAAGACGCAAATGTATTAAGGTGAGTGAACAAAGATGTAAAACAGAGAAATCGAAGGCGTAGTGGAATTGTGATGACACATTACAATTTGAATGTCAACTGAGAAGAACGCTGAGTCAAGGCGGAACGGTGAAATGCATTTGGAACTCTGAGGTGAGTCAATGGTAAGAACGGAACCATGAAATGGTTTCACAACCCAATGGTGGTTTTCGCATAGATCAGAAGTAGGTAAATGGTAAAAGTGATGAGGTTGCGAAATCACGTGGAGGAGCCACGTTGCAAACCAAAACCACCGTTTTCGCACAACACAAAGTGTTTGAATTTCATACTCCTAAGCATGCGATTGTCATTGGATCGACGGGCATGAGTAGATCATTGGTGTAAAGTGTGCTAGAGATAACCGTGGGCCCGAAGTTTAGATTTGTTGGTATCATGTTTTTTTTGCAAAGTCTCCAGCTAAGGTAAACGTTTAATTAAGCGGATATGATAGGCCATGGATGATACTAAATCATTTAAAAATGCTGGGGTAGGTTAAATAAAGTGAAGGCATAATATTGGGTTATATCTATGGTTGGTAATATGTTGCATTATACCCAATGGTGATTTTAACATAACTAGGAAATTTATCCTGGGACGATGGCATAGAAATGCTATTCATATGCATTTCATGGGTTGACGCAGCTTGGGTAGCGTCAGCTATGCGGCATGACCAGGGCCTATCGATGCACTTATGGGCAAAAGCATGCAACACTGCGGTTTATGTGAAAAACTATTGTCCTCATAGAGTACTTGGCATGTGTACACCTAAAGAAGCTTTTACTGGTAATAAGTCGGATATTTCTCATTTAAAGATTTTTGGCCCATCTATTTACATTCATTTGACCAAGGATGCCAGGAAGAATATGGAGCCGACTGCAAAAGTTGGGATATTTGTGGGGTACACAGAAATACCCCATAATTATCGTGTGTATTTGTAAAACAGTCAGATGACTATGGTTCGATGGGATATAAAATTCAATGAGGAGAAAGCCATGAAGTTGTCGCTTGAGAGGGAGCTATACTTTCATTCAGAGGAGGAACTTCTGGTTCCCAAAGATGAGCCTCAAGATGTGGATCAGCCACAGGAGGAGGATCATGGAGCTGAGGAGTCCACTCACGCAGAGCCAAACATCAGAACTGGTAGAAGGCATACCATAGAAGTTGAGAGGCTGAAGCTTGATGCGGCACAGAATGTAGGAGTCCCTACTTCACAGCGCAAACAGAGACAGTCACCTGACCGATATACTGGATACATGGCTCTCATGAGAAATTTTATCGTGACAGAGCCATCTTCCTTTGAGGAAGCAGTGCAGGAGCCCACATGGGTAGATGCCATGGTGGAGGAGTATGAATCCATTGTCAGAAACAATGCTTGGGAGATTGTTCCAAGGCCGGTTGGTAAATCAGTGGTAGGTTCCAGATGGATCTACAAGGTAAAGCAAGCTGTTGATGGGAGTGTCGAGAAGTATAAGGCAAGATTTGTTGCCCGGGGCTCTTTATAGATCGAGGGGATTTATTATGAAGAAACCTTTGCACCTATCGCACAGTATTCTTCCATAAGGACCATTCTTGCTCTCTTAGCACAGATGGGTTGGCACATTCATCAGATGGATGTGAAGACTGTGTTCCTTAATGGGATCATTGAGGAAGAAGTGTACATTTAGCAACCTGAAGGATTTTAGATCTTCAACAGCGATTCACATGTGTTCAGACTCAAAAGAGTGCTGTATGGGCTGAAGCAAGCACCCCGTGCTTGGTACACACAGATCAACATCTATTTCACTGGACTTGGCTTCACCAAGAGTGAGGTGGATGCAAACCTATACCAAATTGTGGTGGAGGGCAAGCTTTTAATAATTATTATTTATGTTGATGATTTAATACTAATGGGTGGTGAGCAATCGATACACTCATGCAAAGAGGACCTTGCAAAGGAGTTTGAGATGAAGGATTTGGGCCTCCTTCATTATTTCCTTGGATTAGAAATATGGTAGCGAGAAGGTGAACAATTTGTGTCTCAAGGAAAGTATGCTTGGGAGATACTTGGTAAGTTTCACATGGAGGACTGCAAGCCCGTGGATACTCCTCTTCCAGGAAATTGGAGGAAAGAGGATGCTACATCGACAGAGGTAGTGGATGCTACTGTCTATCGACAGTTGGTGGGTTCGCTCATGTATTTAGTTAATGCAAGACCGAACATATGCTATGCAGTGAAACAACTTAGTCAAGCGATGGTTAGGCCTAACAAGCTCTTTTGGAAGGCAAGCAAGCATGTCCTGAGATATCTCAAGGGCACATCTGAGTATGGATTATGGTACAAACAGATGGATAAGGTGAATTTTCATGGCTTCACGGATGTAGATTTGAAAGGCAGCCCAACAGTCAGAAAGAACACATCAGTAGGGGTTTTCAGTATCAGATCTAGAGTTGTTTCTTGGTATAGTAGGAAACAAAAATTTGTGGCACTCAGTTCAGTGGAAGCGAAATACATGGTAGCAAGTTAAGTTGCATGTGAGGCTATCTGGATGAGGAAGATCCTGGTCGGTTTTTTTAGTTCTCATTTAGATCCTACAGTGATACATTGTGATAATTAGAGTTGCATTAAACTCTCGATTAATCCTGTATTTCATGATAGATCTAAGCATATAGATATCCGGTATCATCATATCAGAGATTGTGTGCAGTGGAATATCATGTTGCTTCAATACATTCCTACACAAGATCAAGATGCAGATATTTTGACGAAGGCACTCACCAGGAGAAAATTCGAATAAAATAGAGACAGGAATGGGGTGAAAGATAATCTCTATCTTGTTGAGAGGGAGTGTTGAGATTCAACAAGATGACGAGCCTAGTGAAAATTAAGCACCTTCACTAAGTGGGGCCCACAAACTATTTTTTGGTGTATGTCTATTTTTAGAATGGTGAGAATATTCTAAAATTAGTAGGATGCTGATTATAGATGGTTGAGCAAATTCTATCTTTGGATGAATTTCTATTTTTAGAATATTGGGCAAAGTCTATTTATAGATCGCTAATCTAAAAATAGATGCATGTCGATTATTATTAGCCCTTAATAATAATCAAATAATAAAATGTAACTTATTCTGTTGGAGCACTTTATTTTAGTGAACAGATGTGGCACATTAGTGGGCTGAAAGAATTACACAATTTCTAGGGTGGTTGGTGACTCATGTATGGAGGAATTCGTTATAACTGACAGTGGCAAGTTGTAACAGAGTTGGAAGAGTAGTTATGTGAGTTGTTATTTAGTTTAACTCAGTTAAGTGAGTTAAACTCAGTTGTGCTAGTTGTATCTAGTTGTAACTAAAGATACAGTAGTGATGGATGAGTGAATTAATTATTTAATTAATTCACAAGTAGCGTCTTACTTGCAATTGAAAAAATACAACAGTTAACTACTTGCATGTCAAATCCAATGGAGACCCAGTGGAGGGATAGTTGAAAGGGTGAGATGGACTATCTGTTGTGACTATAGTGATGCATTCTATGCATCCAACACACATTGGAGATGCCAATGAGGATTTCATAGTGCAAGCAAAGCATGATCGAATTCATTCAGGGATATTCTTCAGTAGGGATTGCGCTATTAGGAGGTAAGAAATTGGTGCATAGATATGCAAATTTCTGCATGACAGTGTGTGACAATTGTTGATTGTACTGAGAGATCTATGCTATGAGCTTTGTATGCGATTATTACATGTTCCATTGATATACATAATATATGATAGTTGGGGTTTTTAGCTTTAAGATTTCTTGGTAAAAAATTCTTGTTATGTGCGATTGATTTGCTTCATATGTGTTTTGCAATTGGCGATTTAATTTCCATGAAGAATTAAGTGGAAGGATTCTGTATTTAACATAAGATTAATTTGTTAGATTAGGAGGATCTAGAAACACATTATTATGTTTATAAATTTCTACACAACTACACTAACCAAGATTTTTCATGTACTTCTTTATTCAAACCACACTTATCCACCAGTTACGACTTATATAACTATAGTTAGATCTAGGGTCGATCAAAATAGAAACAATTTGATCACAAAGCTTACATTTCATCTTGATAATAGATGCTTGATGATCAACATGCCGATTATCCAATGTTGCACAAATCCATGGAATACTTTGTCCAACATCCCCAACTGTCTATGCTTCCTGAGCACTGTAAATTTGCTATCTGCCACCCTGATGTCGTGGACAATCTCTCCTGCTATGATCCTTGCAACAAGTCCAACATTATAAATACTTCCTGCCATCACCCTTGTTTTGCTCCTCAGTCTGAAATCTTTGTCCTTTATCAGCTGCATTGAACCTCTTGTGGGGCACTACATTCTCCTTGTTATCTGTATCCAGTTTTTTCCCTCTCTTATTATTCCAGTTTCATTTATTCTTGTCATTACCTTTCCAATCCTACTTAGTCTCAAACATATGCTTCAATTTCTCATAACAATTCTTCAACTTCTTGATGACTTCCTCCAATGATTTGGGCTCATCAAACTCGATTATGTCCTCGAATTACACCAACAACCCACTGATGAATCTTTGAATCTCTATTTTCTATTGGCGACGAAAAAATCGCTTGGCTTCAACATCATACGTGAACCCCTGTATAGTATATGTAGAAAGCACCAAGGGCACAAAACTCACAGGCTTCAAAAGATGCTGAAGCTGAATCGGTAGAATGGATCACAATGCTCCTCTTCTTCTCATTTTATTGTTTATGCGTGTGATAACCTCTCTGCCTGCAGTGATGTTTATTAATTACCCATATTCCCATACCCATTCCCATCAATATTTGTATGACCCCATGCCTAGTAGGTTAACTTCACTTCAACGCCATTATGATTCTGAACGCATGGCTGAGGAAGCTGATTTCAGTCTATCATCAATAGACGCCCACGAGAAAAGGGACCTCGATTCCCTCTTGTTGTTCTGAAAGGAAGTCACATTGGATCCAATGGAGAAGCTTTCTAACTCGACAACCAAGAACTCTAAGAATGTATGATCCTTGTCTAACATTTGTTTCAAACAATATACTAGAAGGGTAATCGCCATAGACCTCTATTGCTTCAACTTGGAAGGTACCCTTTCTCAATATCTTGCCAATCTGTCTTTATTATGCACTCTCAATCTTTCTGGTAATTTTTTGGCTGGAGGAATTTCTCATGAATTTGGTGAGCTTAAAGAGTTACAAGCACTTCAACTCGGGTGAATTTTATCTACAGTTCTATTCAGGTGGAATTGGGTATGTTGCATAATCTGCAGATATTGGATCTTTCTTCTAATGGTTTGACTAGAAGAATTCCCCTCGAGCTTGGCCAGCTTAAAGCGATGCGAATACTAAAACTAGGCGGGAATAATTGGCCTTTTGCGAAAGCTAGAGTACCTGAGCCTCGGTTTCAACGACATCTCAGGCAATATACTTAATCTCACAGGGGGCATAGCTAAATCCCTTGTCAATTTGATAAAGCTAAACTACTTAGATATGTCTAGAAACATGTTCATCGATAGTATACCTAAAACCATCACCAATTTGAGTCAGCTGAACAAACCATATCTTTATTCAAACATATTCACTGGTCCCATCCCTCTAACTATTTTTAATTGGATTCAATTAGTTACTTTAGATCTTAGTGATAATGGGTTGAATGGTAACATCCCTGAAGCTATTACTAATTTAAAAAAACTTGAAAATATTATTCTCTCACATAATAATTTCATAGGAATAATTCCTAAAACTATAGGAAAGCTTACTTCATTGTATAACTTATATTTAGACTCAAATAAATTCACTGGATGTATTCCATATAATAGAGGTGAGTCAAAATTTCTCAATTCACTAAATAATTAATATTTAGTAATTATTTTTTTTGGGAGTGTTAGTGGTATGGTTGACATGGTTGTATTAGATTTATTTGAAAATAGTTTGGAGGGATATATCCCTTATGGTATTGGTAATTGCACTTCTATAAATATTTTCTTTGTTCATTATAATAAATTTTATGGGATGTTGCCTACATATTTAGCTCACTGTAAACAACTTCTTGGATTGGATTCAATGAAAATGAATTGACATGTGAGCTTCCTCAATATTTCAAAATTTTTAATGAATTGAAATTATTAAGCCTTAGTTATAACAATTTGCATGGTTGTATACGTTAAAATATCACAAATCTTGTCAATTTGTGTTTATTGGATTTCTCTAACAACAAATTTAATGGAATAATGCCAACACATTTTGAGAGACTCTCTGGATGTATAACGGTGTCAAATAATTATGTAGTTTCTAGAGACATGGAAATTGCCATAAAAATATATATGTATAATCTACCATATTGGTGACCTGCATACACTATATTCGATTTGTCTTGCAATAATATCATAGGAGAAATCCCATCAAGCATTGGAAGTATGAATTGTTGAATTTATCTCAAAATCAATTGGAATGGAAAATACCTCCAACTCTTGGTCAAATATCTACTTTGGAGGAATTGGACTTGGAAAATAGTTACACAAGAACTCTCTATGTTACACCAGTTGAGCATTTCATATGTTTCATCAAACAACCTCTGTAGGCGAATCCCAACTGGGACACAATTTTCCACTTTTAATGTAACTTCATTTGAAAGTAATAAGTGTTTATGGGGCTATCCTTTGGATTCATGTACTAAAAAGGAACCAATGAGAAAAGATGATGCTTTTGATAAAATTAGTAATGTAAAGGTGGGTTGGCTAAATCATGTGCAGGAAAAAATATCATTAGTAGCATTGGCAACAGGAATGAGGATTGGATTCACTGGAGTGGTTACTGTCTTTATATTTTGTGAAAGAGCTAAATATTGGCTATTATATCCTTATATCCCACAACCTCAACCTTTTTTTGGGGATACGTAGATATCCTACATAATCACAGGATGTTACATTCCATTATACCAAAAAATAATGTGTAGAGAATCAAACGGCTAATCACTCCAAATATTATTTTCTAAATATTTAAAAAAAAATAAAACGTGCTCTAATGGATACAAATTTAAAATTTGGTGTTTCGTGACCTAAAATTTCTAATTTTCTTATGAAGTGACACTCTCAATTATATATGTATCTTTATGTGTATTGTTTTATAGGTATAGCTTGAGTGAGCCTAGTTGTTAGGAATACGTGTTTCTACCTTAAAGGTCACAAGTACAAATCTAAAGAGGGCTCAATAATGCAAATTTATAAAAATAACAATTTGGAAATGGTTAAGTATGAAATGTAAGAAAATGAATTGCATTTTCCAATATATGGTTTTTATTCATAGAAAATTTATAATCTTAGTTTTATATATTATTTTAAATTATGAATGTCATTATATCTTCGAAATTACAAGGCCTTCTATTAGTGACATGTATGATTATCTTAATGGTATGAAACAATAATTTTTTTAGATTGTAGATCTCAAGATTTACTTGTGTGTGTACTTAAGGCAATAAAAAGTTATAGTAACAATAAATCAGGGGGGCATTTTAAGATTCAAATATATGTCATGATAAAATATATAGAAAAAATACACACGCACACACTTTAAAAAATTATATAGGAATATGCTAGTTGAATCTTTATGTGTCTGTAGTTTCATGGACAATGGATTTGTCTAGCCTATAGAAAAATAATGTAAAAAATAGAGATGTATTTTGAAAACGAGAGGATTTCATGTATTTGTAGCCCAAATTTCTAGGTTTGTCATCCCAAACCTATCTTTGTGGAAACCAACTCAATGAGCACATCAACTTACCGCTTGAAAAAAAATGAATTTAATAGAATGCACATGTTCTTAATGAGCATGCATGCATTATGAAAGTGCACACATGCTCACTGAGGAACACATGTGTGCTACTTGAATAGATACATGCTCTTGCAAAGAGAGAAGTGAGGGTTGGGGGGAGGAAAGAGAGAGGAGGGGGAACAAAGAGTGTGACACCCCTGTACTTTTCCCCTGAATTTGTAATGTAATGATACTTTGAAATTATAAATGAGTATGTTTTTATGTAATGTCATGAAGTGTGGGACCACAAATCCATGATCTAAGAGGGAAGAGGAAAGATAAACCAAGTGGAGTTAGTTGCCGCCTTAAATTAATTTTATGGTGCAAATAATGAGAAAAAATAAGAGGAAGTGTCCAAGAGGAATATGAAGAGACCCTTGAGGAAATGATAATAAGGGAAATGCACAACAATTTGGGGTTGGACCTTCTCTTGGTGGAGCTCATGAGTAAAGTTGGAATGAGTTATGAGTTGAGGGAATGGGATTCTGTCAAAGAGAATTATGACCAAAAGAGAAATATGATGAAAAGGAAATATGATGGGTGCCTATTGTGGGTTGATAAATCACTCATTGAGTTCTTGACACTGATAAACCACCCAAGGTGCCTGCTGGGGTTGATAAACCACATGCAGAATGGTGCTTGTTGTGTGTTGATAAAGGACTCATTGAGTGCTTGAAAAAATTGATAAACCTCCCAAGGTGCTTGCAGTCGGGGGGGGGGGCGCTATTAAATCACTCCTAGAGTGCTTGACCTAGCTGATAAACCACCCATTACAATGACTCATGATGTGCTTGACTAGCTGAAAAGCCACCCACTATCATATGTATTTCTTATCCTTTGTGTATCCAAATATGGCTTCCTGTTGACGCTACTGAAAGGAAAATTTCCCCTTAGATTTCAAATTTGGCTTGGGGGTGACCGTTGTAAGGAATTATAGCTACACCAGGTCTATGGTTGGGTGGAAAATTGAAGTCCCACCTTCAATTTTCCCTATTTCTGAATTGTACATGAAATGCTCTGAGCTGAGAGTTTTTGAATTAGAGAAGTTCTTTGTGAATGTATGCATTTTTTAATAATGTTGCATGGAAATTTAATGCTAATACATGTATGTTATTGATTGAATTCTTGACTATTTTATGGTTCTGTTGATAAATTTTCTGCCATGCAATTGTAAGTTCAATACCTAGCAATTTCTTTGTTATTGTATATAGAAAGCACTCTATGTTTGTTGCATTGAAAATGGTCTGAGTGCAAATAAGTGCCTTTAGATGAAAGTTGTGATATTAAGGATTGTGTCTTGTCGAGATTAATATATAGCTTTGTGGATTATTCCATGGATGTAGAAATTGGTACATGAAATTAATTGGTTGAATTTTCCTTGAAATGTTCTACAAGTTTTATAAATATGTGCTAGTGAGTTGTAAGTTAAATTATTTAAATGTCCGCGTAAGGTATAAATATGTTCAAGTCTATTCAGTGAAGTTATAGGCTTGGTTTAAAGCATGTTGAAGTTTCTAACCATTTATTGGCTTAAAAAGGTTATATTATTTACATCATTGTTCAATGTAAGCCTTTGCGCTATTAGAATTTGTGTGCTATGTGTTAATTTGGGGAAAATTTCCTGATCTGAAATGTGTGAACTTCTTATTTCTAATATAGAGATTGACTGTAGGGGCATTTACTAGATATGTCACCTTTAAAGAAAGGATGAGATCCAGAAGATACCTGGCCCTTTACAGACTCTGTCTAAAGAAATAATAGAAGAAATCAGTAATGATCTGGAAATGAAACTACTTGTTTGTTGTTCAAGGTATTCATTATCCATAAACTTGTGTGTGCAATCCATTTAATATGTTTTGCAATTGGAAAAAAGTGCTTTTTGGTGAATTTCTGAGTCTTTTTGTGTGTAGGAGGCTTATTTATTTTTACTATTTAACATATTTAACTTTGGAAAAACATAGCAATATAAATCACATATATAACACATCATATGATAAGGCAGTTCACCCCTCCTGGGCTACATCTGTCGGGTCCAAGGCCCCAAAATGGCCATGTCCTTGCTCTTATTATGCTAAAAAATGGTTATACAGTGTGAAGAAAGCCTAAACAGGAAAAAATAGCCGTAGAAATGAGTTCAGAACACAAAAAAAAGTAAAGATAGGCTTTTGTTTCACCTCGAAAGGTTAACCATAGCCCAATACAACTCCAACACTCCCTAGGCCTTGATGGCTCTCCAAGCTTCTCTGCTGAAAAAGTACCTGAAGATGAGCTTTGTTGCCTCTGCAACCTACACCATTGGCTCTAGAATGCTCAAATTACCCAAAAAAATATTTAAAAAAAATCGCTCCAAATGGTCTTCCCTAGCAAAAGTTATGAGAAAAACCACTTTTTCCCAATCAGGCCTAAAAAACCTCCACTAGTTGTGGAGGAACTATAGATAACGCTGATAAATATGGCATTGATGCCATTTTTGGGCAGACTCCGCCATCTTATCCGTGCGGTTAGAGGAGGCATTTATTGTCAGGGCTCCTGTGGTCACATGCCAACCGCAACCGCACGAGTATTTAACGTTAACTGTCCACGTTTTATCTGTGGCATTTAAGTTTAATGCGAAACCTCCGCCGTAACATGTGAACAGAACTATTAACTGTAACCATTAACTGCCATCAGAGTTAGAGCCATGGTTATGAGCCCCAGGTTGTATGGATAGGGGGTTGGCCCCCTTTCGGCTCTGCTCGAATGTAATTAAAACTTTATATAGGAGTGGTGGCCCTATGGGGTTAAGAACCACCACGAGCCCAGGCGGTAAAGCCTTGGGGCTACCACTTGCTTGACTTGTGATCGACTCCTGCCATTGCCATAAAAAATTTTCCACAACAATTCTGCAGACTTGGAGCCACATGGCGGCCTTCGGGAAGGCCACATGGCGCCCATTGATTGGCCACTCAAATTCATAGAATCTCCACTGTATAATCCGAGTGCGAAAAATGTCAAACATTGATTGGTCCTCAGAGAATATTCTGTGGAATATTTTGTGGAATATTCTCGAAATATTTTGTGGAATATTCCTTTTTTAATATTTTTTTTATTCAAAGTTAAACCAAGTCAAACTGACTTTTATCTAAAATTGAGATATTTCAAACTTGAATATCTTTCTCATACAGTATCAGATTTGAGTGACGTTCATGGCTACATAATCGTTTTGACGAGACCTTTCTTGTTGTTATGGTTTCAACCAATTCTAAGCAAATAAAATTTTGAGCATTTTCTTCACTTAGAACATGATCACCTGATCACACCTCCCCATTGGGAAGCTTTTGGACCCCAAAAGCCTTCAATTACCTGTTAAGAAGATGAGGGTACAAGTCCTTCACCTTTTCCACCTCAATCCACTTTGCCTTACTCAGTTTTCTGCCTTTAAGACCAACCCGAACATAATCAACATTTCCCCTCCTTGAAGTGCATGTCCTTTTGTCAAGGATAGCATCCTCTTTCAATTCATCCAAAAATTCTGGCAAGAAATCCTCTATGGATGGTAGCTAAATTTCACTTTCAATATTAGAAATTAAAGGAGGTTCATACAAACGTAAATTTTCCACATTCACAATGGAATACATTTGCATGTATGAAGGAAAATCTAATTGAAAAGCATTATTTCCAACTTGTTTAAGGATCTTGAATGGACCATAACAAATAGGCTTCAACTTTTTACCTTCTCCTTGCATTCTTTCCTTACTAATATGCAACCATACCTCATGCCCTTCTTGAAACTTATGATCAATTATGTGCTTATCATGTCTCTCCTTGTACTTGCCTTGACTTTTTTCAAGCTGTTCTTGAACTTGTTGATGTATGAGATGAATTCTTTCAATGAACATGCGAGCTTTGTCGATGTCACTATGCCCATCAATGGCAACATCCTTCTCAAGAATGAAATCTAATGGTGACTTAGGAAAATACCCAAAACAAGCTTCAAAAGGTGAAGTATTTGTAGTAGAGTGCTTGGCCTGGTTGTAAGCATGTTGAATGTAATGCAAGTGGTCATCCCAAAGCTTGGGATGCTTGCTGCAATAACCTCTAAAAAGATGTACAATGGCTCTGTTCACTACCTCTATTTGCCCATTTGTTTATGGATGAAAAGTAGTACTCTTCTTCAACTTGGTGTCCATCATCCTCCATAGATTGGACCAAAAATTCCCAACAAATCTGGAATCCCTGTCACTAAAAATAGAAGTAGGCAAGCCATAATGAACCCATACATGTCGAAAATATAAATCAATAGTTTTTTCAGTAGTTATAGATTTCTTATATGGCATAAGAATACATGTCTTGCTGAAACGATCAACTACTACATAAAGATAATCATGTTGCTTTCTAGATAATGGTAGCCCTCTAACAAAATCCATAGAAACACTTTCCCATGGTATAGAAGGTACCGAAAATGGCGTATATAAACCAAGATTCCTATTGCTAGGCTTGCTTATAGCACATAATGAACAACCTCTAATGAAATGTGAAACACTATCTACCATGCGAGGCCAATGACAATTCCTCTGTAAATGTGCCACCGTTTTGCTTACCCCGAAATGTCCAGCTATGAGAGAAGAATGAGCCTCTCTCATCATACTTAATCTCTCCCCCTATGGTATACATAACTTGCCCATATGAAACAACAAATTATTATGCAAATGATAATCACTCTCCTCAACATGATTCCCTTCACTCAAGTTAGCATATACATCCTTAAAATCAACATATGATGCATACTGTTCTATGTAGCTCTCATGCACAATAGAATCATTCTTAAGCAAAGTAGTAGAACTAATAATAGGCCTTAAAAGCATATTAGCAACCTTGTTGTAAATACCTTTCTTGTACCTTATTACCAAGTGAAATTGTTGTAAGAAGCCCATCCATTTGAAATGTCGTGACTGTTGCAACTTACTTTGCGATTGCAAGTATTGTAAAGGCTGATGGTCGGTATGAACAATTTTTTCTTTTCCCATCAAATAGTGTTTCCATTTTTTGACACTTTGTACCAACGCATAAAACTCTTTATCATATGTAGGATAATTCACAACAGCACCATTAAATGTCTCAAAATGAAATGCAATAGGCTTACCATGTTGTAAGAGGACTGCACCCATGGCGTAATCGCTTGCATTTGCCTGAATCTCGAATGGCTGTCTCAAGACCGGTAATGCAAGGACTAGAGATGAACTTATCCTCTCTTTCAAAGACTCAAAATCTTTTTGTTTCTTGCCTCCCCATTGGAAATCACGCTTCACACTAGTCACTGCATGCATAGGAGCTACTATGGCAGAGAAGTTAGAAATAAACTTCCTCCAATAATGAGTTGCACCCAAATAACTTCTTACCTCTATAATTGATTTGGGAGTAGGCCAATTCACAATGGCTTATACTTTGGAAGGATCAATTCTCAAAGTGCCTCCTCCTACTATGTGTCCCAAATAAACCAAAGAAGTCTTTCCAAATTCACACTTTGACATTTTAAGAAATAACTGATTTTTCTTCAAAACATCAAGTAATTTCTTAGCATGCATGACATGCTCTTCTCTAGTCTTGTTGAAAATTAAGATGTCATCTAAGTAGACAATAAAGAAATCATCAAGAAAGGGACGTAAGACATCATCCATTACCCGCATGAAAGTTGTAGGTGCATTGCATAAACCAAACGGCATAACAAGCCACTCAAAGAGTCCTTGTTTGGTTTTAAATGTTGTCTTCCAAATGTCACTTTCTGCAATTCTAACTTGATGATAACCACTACGTAAGTCTAACTTAGTGAAATATTTAGCATCTTTCAACTGACTCAACAAACCATCTATCCTTGGAAGTGGGTAACGATTCTTTACCGTTATTTTGTTCAATACCCTGAAGTCCACACACATGTGCCAAGTTCCATCTTTCTTTGGAATCAACACTATCAGTGACCCACATGGCGAAGTGCTTGGTCTTATGAAACCCTTGTCCAAAAACTCTTTAATTTTCTTCTTTATTTCAGCATTCTCCATGACAGACATGCGATACATGCCTATGTTAGGAAGAGGAAAATCTTGATGTAAATGGATTTCATGCTGAATCTCCCTTTTAGGAAGTAAACCTGCTGGTTCCTGAAACATCTCATGATGTGCATCAACTACATCATATAAATCTGATTTAAGCTTGGAATCACAATTTTCAAATGGCTCATGATTCACATCAACCTTTGGCTTGATTATAAGAAGTACAAAACTCTTGCTTGAATTAACTAGCCTTTTTACCTGTCCCGCATTTACCATCGCTATATTTGTCTTCTTTCGATGTGCCCTGACAATGAACTCCTTGCCATCTTTAAAAAGATGATATTTATTTTCATGTCAATGGAAGATCACCTTCCTGTCAAATAAGTAAGGACTTCCCAATACAATTCCTGATATATCAAGTGACATCACATCAAGTTCAACTGTGTCAATAAAGTGTGCAGTTATTGCAAAGCGCAATATGCACTTCCTTGAGACTTGTAAGTTTTCAGCCTTGCATATCCACCCAGGTGGATAAGGCTTTGGATGTGGAATGGTCTCAAGTTTTAGCTATTTGACCAAGTCTTCTGATATGATATTTGCTTGTGACCCATTGTCAAACAGTGTGTCAATTTTTGTATGTTTTGAGACTACCCTCACAATGTGGAACAATTCAATTCTTTCTTCCTCATTAGGAGCTTGTACATGACAGTTTGAAGTATTAGTACTTGCATTAGTTTCAGTTTCCTTTCCCTTCATACTTTTCAAACCCATGGTTGAAATTTTGGTTTTTTCACCTGAATCATCACCTAAATCTTGTGGTGTAGTTGTAGTAGCTGCTATTTTCTTCTTTCCCTTGTTTTTGTTAAACTGGTTTATTTTTTCAGGATGTAATTTCCAACAATTTTTCTCTTCATGGCCCTCTTTTAGCTTCACCTGATGTTCTTTCTTTCTCTTGTTTGAATTCGTGTCTGTACACTTGCCTCTTCCCCCTAAGGGTTTGCCTTTTCTTCCCTTTTGAAGAAACTGTTTCTTTCTACCCTCATCAAAAGTATTCTTTCCTCTAGCCTCTAAATGTGTAGCTTGTACATAGACTTCATCTAAGCTAGTAGGATTAAACATCAGGATAGTGTGTTTAAGGTAACTGTGCAAACCACCTATGTATTTTAACAAAGTGTCTTGGCTTTGTAAATCTACCCCAAGTAAGAGTGCTCTTCTCCTAAATTCCTGGGTATAGTCTTGCACATTCTGTCCCTTACGCTGTCTAAAATTTTTCCAGTTCATTATAGCCTTTTGAAGATGAGCAAGAGGATAAAATTGTTTCTTGATTGCAGTAATAAACTCAGTCCATGATAGATTAATCTTACCATGTTTCTTGATTTCATCCCTTGTTTTGGCTTCCCACCAAACCAAAGCTGCTTCATCCATCCTTAGTGAGGCTAGTTGTATTTTGGTGTCATCATCATGCAGATTTTGAATCCTTAAATAGACTTCTAGTTGTCTTATCCAATTATCTAATTTCTCTGCATTAACATCACCATTAGCATTGGCAATTAAAATTTGACATCAAGCTTTAACAAAGGATTTTTACCAATGGTTTTTGACTTATGTGACAGATTTACTGAAGTCGAAGAAGATGATGTTGATGAAGAGGATGACGATGGAGATGAAGGATCACCATTTACTCCATTCCCTTTCTTTGACTGATTATTACCCTTCTTTCCTCCTAAGGAATCCTCTCTTTCTTTTTGGTTTTCAGATCCCTCTCCAGAAATCCTATCATTTCTTTCTTGATATAGGATCCTTACCATTTCAGTCATATCCAAGAAAGCTTTCCAAAATATTCTTTCTTCTTCCTTGGGATCCATCTCTTCATGAGCTTCACCTTCTCTTGAAGACATGCTTGTAGCTTCTTCTAAGGCTATTGAGGGTGAGATAGAAGGTGGAGATAATGGCACCCTAGCCCTCCTTGGTTGAAGATTGTCTTGCGCTCTAACCAATTGTCCTTCCCCTCTTTTAAGTTTAAGCCTAGTAAGCATCAAACTTGCAAAACAGTAAAATATTTCTTTGCACAAAACTCAAAACTTGAGCTCAAACCTATGCTCTAATACCAATCTGATCTGAAATGTGAGAACTTCTTATTTCTAATACAGAGATTGACTGTAGGGGCATTTACTGGATATATCACCTTTAAAGAAAGAATGAGATCCAGAAGCTACCTAGCCCTTTACAGACTCTGTCTAAAGGAATAATAGAAGAAATCACTAATGATCTGGAAATGAAACTACTTGTTTGTTGTTCAAGGTATTCATTATCCATAAAATTATGTGTGCAATCTATTTAATATGTTTTTCAATTGGAACAAAGTGCTTCTTGGTGAATTTCTGAGTATTTTTATGTGTAGGAGGCTTATTTATTTCTACTGTTTAACATATTTAACTCTGGAAAAACACAGAAATATAAATCACATATATAACACAACATATGATAAGGCAGTTCACCCCTCCTGGGCTAGATCTGCTTGGTCTAAGGCCCCCAAATGGCTATGTATTTGCTCTTATTATGCTAAAAAATGGTTATACAGTGTGAAGAAAGCCTAAAAAGGAAAAAATAGCTGTAGAAATGAGTTCAAAACATAGAAAAAAGTAAATATAGGATTTTGTTTCACCTCCAAAGGTTAACCATAGCCCAATACATCTCCAACACTCCCTAGGCCATGATGGCTCTCCAAGATTATCTACTGAAAAAGTACCGGAAGCTGAGCTCTGTTGCCTCTGCAACCTGCACCATTGGCTCTAGAATTCTTAAATTACCCAAAATCAAAAGCAAATTCACTCCAAATGGTCTTCCCTAGCAAAATTTATGAGCAAAACCACTTTTTCCCAATCAGGCCTAAAAAACCTCCACTAATTGTGGAGGAACTACAGATAACTCTGATAAATATGGAACTGGCGCCATTTTTGGGCGAAATCTGCCATCTTATCTGCGTGGTTAGAGGAGGCATTTATTTTCAGGGCTCCGATGGTCACATGCTAACCGCAACCATCAGATCATTTAACGTTAACTGTCTGTGTTTTATCAATGACATTTAATTTTAATGCGGAACCTCTGCCACAACATGTGAACAGAATTATTAACTATAACCTTTAACCACCATCGGAGTTAGAGCCATGGTTATGAACCTCGAGTTGTATGGATAGGGGGCTAGCCCCCTTTCGGCCCCGCCCGAATGTAATTAAAACTTTATATATGAGTGGTGGTCCTATGGGATTAAGAACCACCACGAGCATGGGCGGTAAGGCCTTGGGGCTACCACCCGCTTGACCCATGATCGACTCTGGCCATTGCCATAAAAAATGTTCCACAACAATTTTGCAGACTTGGGGCCACGTGGCGACCTTCGGGCAGGTCACATGGCGCCCATTGATTGGCCACTCAAATTCATAGAATCTCCACTGCATAATCTGAGTGCGACAAATGTCAAACATTGATTGGTCCTGAGAGAATATTCTATGGAATATTTTGTGGAATATTCCTTTTTTAATATTTTTTTTATTCAAAGTAAAATCAAGTCAAACTGACTTTTATCTGAAATTGAGAAATTTCAAACTTGAATATCTTTCTCATACAGTATCAGATTTGAGTGTCATTCATGGCTAGAGGATTGTATTGACGAGACCTTTCCTGTCATTCTGGTTTCAACCAATTCTGAGCAAATAAAATTTTGAGCATTTTCTTCACTTAGGACATGATCACCTGATCGTTTCCCCTCATTATTGTTATGTAGGAGAAAGAATTTGAATTGAGTCGGAGAGGGTCGTGGCCCCGGGTTTTCATTTGTGCTATTAAGATCTAAGAGAATCAGGGCCAACTTGGAGAAATTGTAACAGAGTGGAGGAATGTTAAAAGTCGAAAAATCAACTATGTGTTAGTAGTCGAGGCCTTTTGGGGTTGAGACATTTTGGGGTTATGTTATAGATGTAATTTCATGATTGGTGGGATAGGCCCAAACTTACTTAGAGTCAGGATGGTTAAGAAGTTGGGATGTTCAGGACCCTGTAGGTTGGGATTGTTTGAGGCTGGGAAACCTCATAATATTTGTTAGCCAAGAGACCATAGTCAAGGGTTGGGACCGTGGCATAATCATAGGCCAGGGGTTGGGACCTAGACATTTGTTGAGGGTCGGGAAGGTCAGTTACATGATTATAAAATATCTTAATGGAGTCTTGACTGGTGGGCCAGGGACAACTTAGTTATCATAAATACGTGGACAAGGTCGCATGGCAGTGACGTGGACCACCAGATGAGGCAGAGCACCACACAACTACCATGTGATAGCACTATTGCTTACGTGGCTAGGGTTTGTTGGGCCAAACTTTAAATGGCCATAACTTGTGATCCAAGAATCATATTCTGATAAAAATTTTATCACTAGAAAGCTCATGATGAGTTGGTTGAAATGGTGGTGTTGGTTTTGGATTTCGATAAGATTTAAATTTGAGGTATTTATGACCCCATTTCCATAAATAAGTATTGGATGTTGGGTCATCATAGTAATTGATTCATTATACCCTTAGTGTGGGATATGGATAGTAAGGGGGTATGCGAAAGAGAGAGTGGAAGAGAGGGCGACATATAGGAATAAAGGGAGAGAGAGGAGAGGGCTATGTGAGAGAGGGGGATGGGGAGAAGAGGGAGAGACAGAGGGAGTAAGAGATAGAGAGTGAGTAGGAGAGAGAGTGAGGGGGTAGAGAGAATGTGGGGGTAGAGAGAAAGAGAAAGGTAAAGAGGGAATGGGGGCAATATTGTGAAAGGAGAGAGAGGAAGAGTGGGGTAGATGTTGAAATTTGGTTGTCATTGATGTCAACGCAAACAACACTAGAAGATGCCTTTCCTTTGCTAAAAAAAATGACACGATGAATCATAGTTTTTTGAATCCATACCATCATTGTTGGGTTCTGCTCATTGAGATGATTCCATTGGTATGTTGCACACCATGAAATCCCTCGCATTTTGAGAGATATTCTTGTTTGAAGATTAAGCCCACAACTTGTGGTAAAGACCCCAACATTTGATGTCGTGGCATCTTATCATTTGGAAAATTCATGAAGTCAATCAAAGTCTTATTATTAAGAATAAATAAATATTTTTTGGCATCCAAGGTTGAATAAAAAATTGGCCTAAGGATATTAAGGGTATGTGGCTCCAAAGGTTTGAATTCCCAATTTAAAATTATCCTAAATTGTTGGTCAGACTCACAAGGGATCCATTTTGGATCCAAGAATTTGAATTTCAAAATTCAAATTCCCTTTAAATATCAAGTCGATTGCCGCATATTTGGTGTCCTCCAAAACTATAAAAAGGCACCACACATCATTACTTTGGCATGCATTGAACACAAATTTTCCAACTCTAAAATTTATCTCGGCCCTATGGAGAACTGTCACATCTAATGCGAGGCAATGAGAGGTTTTTCATTTGGTTTATTTTGGCATAAAGTTCAAGTATTTGTTGGTTTCTCTTGCAGGAGAGGGGCTATTTCTAAGGCTTGACCCTTATTGAGGCAATATATCTATGCATGAAGGTTTGGTCTCTTGTTTTTGTGGCTCCTCAAACCAAAGAAGGGCCTTATTTTTATACAACGCTTCCACAAGGCCATTTGAATTTCCTTCTGAAAAGCATGGAAAATTTAGGGGCTAATATTCGTATATGGGCTAATTTCCATGCTTTTTCAAAAAAAAAAAAAGCATTTGCCAACTTCCATTCTTTTTCTAAAATGATTTGCCCAAATTTTATAGTACACAATATTTTACCTTTAAAATCACCAAAATATTATATTGACTAATATTAAATCATTGGAAATATAAATATTTCTACAAAAATATCAACAAAAATTTTACAATTTGCATATTAGGGACTAGTATTACTCACCAAGGTTTCTAAAATTTAATATAAACTTCCATCCTTAAAAATTTCCCTGTCGAAGAGGACAAATTTTTATACACCTTGAAGCAGACTTATGTGCACTTTAGACCTAAGGAACAACTAAGTATTGTGGTTTTTGGCACACATTTTATGGGTCACAACTTTTCTAATCCTACATTTGAATGTACAATGAATTAAGGGACTAAAAATTATGTTGTATCCACTTCTAGGTCTGTGGTCCTTTTTAAGAACATATTTTAGAGCATGAGGGCTCGTTGTTCCATTTATAGCTGTAGTTTGAGTGGTTTTTAGGATCAACGAAGAAGTATCTAAGATCAGTAACCCAATTTCATTAATCTTTATGGACTTGAGTTAAATTATATGGTATGGTTCAACCCTAGTTAGGGCTAACTCTTGTAGCAATCTGAGCTATAAAATTATTTTGAAGACTTGTCTTTGATCTCGCTGTCCTGAAGTTAGTATGGTCTAGAATTGAAAGTATATACATACTTATATATGTGCCTATGGTCCTATCAAAGGGAAATAAGTCAACCTTGTTGAAAGATAGTTTTAACACGAGTTTGATCTAAGTGGCAGGTTTGAACCCTTGAAGTGGATAAGTTGCTACATGGCTACCAAAATTCATTCCACCCTTCCATTTGGTATAGGTTTGGTATATATCTCAGCCATATTTTGTGATCACTACATTTGTCTTAAGTTCATGTTGAAACAAAGTTATGTGGTTTGGTATTAAAAGTATATGCTTGAATGCTTGATCTAGACTTTCTTGTACAATCCTTCTTGTCTTGATAATAAATTACATATAGGGGGAGAGAGAGAGAGAGAGGAAAACATAAAGAGAGAGGTTGGGGAGAGAGATATGTGGGAGATAAAGGGTGGAAAAGAGAGAAATGGGAGATAAATTTGGAGTAAAGAGGGAGGGAATATGAGATAGAGTAGGAGAGAATAAGGGAGGGAGGGAGAGTGAGAGAGAGGAAGGGGGGAGAGAGAGGGGAAGTGTGTCTGTGTGTGGGTGTTTGGGTAGAGAGAGAGGGGCAGAGAGGAGGTGGAAGATAGTGAAATATGTAGGGAGGGAGATATGGAAATATATATAAATAAATAGAGAGAGAGGGATGGAGGGATAGATGGATAGAGAGAAAGTGGGTGGAGAGAGAGTAGTGACGGGGAGACAGAAATGAAGAGGTGGAGAGAGGAAGGGAAAGAGAGAGAGGGGGGGGGGGACAAAGATGGAGGGAGAGAGGTAAAAAGAGAGAGTTGTAAAGATATTGAAAATGGGGGGATGGATGGTTAAAGAGAGATGGGGAAAAGCGAGAAGTGAGGGAGAGAGAGAGAAAGACATGGAGAGAGAGAGGGAGAGAAAAAAAGAGAGATAGAGAGGGAGATATAGGTAAAGAAAGAAAGGGAGAGGGAGGGGAGAGATAAAGATAAGGGAAGATGGAGAGAGAAAGAAAGGAGGGGAAGAGAGAGAGAGAGAGAGGGAGGAAGAGTTATATTGACCTAGTGGGGTTGTTATAGAGGGATTAAAGGAGGGAGGGATGGATAGAGACAGAGAGGAAGGGAGATGGAGTAAGGTGGAGAGAGAGGGGGTATATGGGCATAAAATAGAGAATGGAATATGGACAGAGATAGAGAGATAAATGGGGTTTATGGAGTGAGGGGGATAGAGGTGTAGAATCAAACAATAGAGTGAGGAATGGGTAGATACAAGGAGAAGGGGGAGGAGAGAGAGAGAGGGATGGAGGGATAAAGGGGGAGAGAGATGGTGAGAGAGAAAGGGGAGTGGGGAAGAGTGAGAGATGGAAAGAAAGAGAGAAATGAAGATGTAATGAGAGAGAGAGAAAGGGAGAAGGAGCAAGGGTGAGAGGGAGGGGAGTGAGGAGGAGGGGGAATATAGAGAAAGGGGGATAAAATGGTATAGGTGAGTGAGAGAGACAGAGCATGGGGGGAGAGAGTGTGTGGGGTGGGAAGAGGGGGATAGAGAAAGTGGGCAAGTGAGAGGTGGAGAGTGATAGCGAGAGAAAGTTGTGTGTGTGTGTGTGTGTGTGTGTGTGAGCGCGCACGAGAGAGAGAGAGAGAGAGAGAGAGAGAGAGAGAGAGAGAGAGAGAGAGAGAGAGAGAAGGTTTTAATCCTTAGAAAATTCTCCAATTTAGCCCTAAAATATTTTATTAAACCATAGACTTTGAGTTTTTTTTTCCAAAGATAAAAAACCAATAATTTTATTTTAAAAAGGGAAACAAAATTACATTATGTAGATGCTAATAGCATTTCAGTATGAGTAGCCTTTTGGCTCAAAAGTGGGAAAAAAACTAAAAATAAAAAAATACAAAGGGTAAGATTAAGTAATATAAAAATCACTTATCTTCCCTTTCTTTTTCTAGATCTTTTTTCATCCCCTTGAATTGGGTCCATTTGGTATCATTTCCATTTCACTCATACTTATCTCTGGTGGTTGTTCTTTGTTTGAATCTGATCTTTCTAAAACATGAAATCGCTTTGTGCCCACATTACCATCTCTTTGTATGGCTATTTTTTCTATTGTTCTAGTTCATGGATTGCTTCTGGTTTTGCCCCATTCTACTTGTAGGTTTCATTTCCATTCTCAACCTGAGTACCCCTTCTTCTTGGTTTGGAGGGTTATCTATGATTTCCCCTTCTTCTTCCTCTATGAGGTAGGGATCAAAGTCGGTCCCTTCAAAAGAAGTTTAACCATTGAAATGGAGATCACAGAGTGCACCAAGCTTGAAGTTATAGTATTTAATGGAAAAGAACTATGTGCTTCGAAGTGGAAGGATGAAAGTGTATGTGAAAGCAAAAGGATATGATGTCTGAAAATCTGTGAAGACTAGATACACAGAACCCTCAACACCTTTTGTAGATGAGAAAAATAGAAGTATCTAAGAAAGTAAAGTTATGAGTGCAATATTAAGTGGCTTGATATAATCAACAAACATCAAAGTGATGCATTGAAAATCAATGAAATAAATTTGGGATAAGCTCCAAAATATAGACGAAAGGGACAAGAAGGTAAAGGAGGACAAGCTCCAAACCTACAAAGGAAAATTTGAGCAGCTGAAAATGAATGAAGATGAAAATATTGCAGCCTATTTTCTTTGGGTAGATGAAGTTGTAAATTCCATAAAATGAATGGGAGAACCAATGGATAATAAGATATTTGTCCAAAAAGTAATGAGATAACTTCCATTGAGGTTTGCTGCTAAAGTATCAGTGTTGGAAGAAAAAGAGGATTTTGAAAAGGCCAACATGGATGAATTGCATGGATACTTACAACTTATAAAATGAGAACATAACAAGAAAGTTTGTCTAACACAGAAGTAACCTTTAAAACATCCAAGAATACTGGGAAAAACAAACATGAATCAAATCCAAGCTCCAATTGTTGCGATGACGAATACTGAAATAAATAAGTTGCTAACTTTGTGAGAAAGTTGAAAAGAGGAACAACTAAATTCAAGGGTAAAATTCCCTTAATATGTTTCAATTCTGGTGAGATTGGTCACTTTACTACTAACTGTGCTCATAAAAATTCTAATGATGAAGAAGAAGCTTCTAAGAAAGAAAAGAAGAACCAAAGAAGATTCAACAAAGGTAAAAAAAAGGTCTTTAAGAAAATATTCTACTCAAAAGAAAATAGCTCCTCATCTAATGAAGAAAGTGAAAGTGATGAAGAAAATGATACAGGAAGAGTGTATTTTATGGATAGGGGCAATATGAAGTTCGTTCCTGAAGAGGAATAATATTATGAAGAAGAGATGTACGAGTTCAAATTTCAAAAGAATATGGTCAGAGTTATAAAGGATCTTAAGGTTGAAAGAGGAAATGTCAAATCACTAGAAGTTGAACTAAAGGAACTAAAGGAACATGTTAAAAGCCTTAATAAGAAAATTGAAGAATCATAAAACATTGCTATCAATATTAAGGTGTAGTTGGAAGAAGCCAAAAAATTTGAAGAATCACTTAGAAATGAACTAGAAGAAAGCAACAAGGCAAGGGAATATTTAGAAGCAGAAATAGTCACTCTATGAAAGGAATCATAGAAATGAAATGTCCAGCATAAATCTGCAAACAACTCTAGAGCATTGGATAATATCATCAAAATTTAAAGGTCATGCAGTGAAATACATGATTGGTCTACAAGAAAACATTTGTAAAAGTATTGAGTTCAACAATAACAGAAAAAGAAGATGGATAGAAAAATTATGCAAAATTACAAAATGGTTTATCAAGAAGGAAGAAGGCTTCCCTATAGAAGAAAAGATTTAAGAGACACAAAATCAACAATCCATAATGGATGAAGGCTCTCGGAGAAGAGAATCACAAATAAGATATCCCCCTCTTAGGTACCAAGCCATTTTTCTTTATGTTTGTTATTCTTGTGGAAATTTTGGACAAATTTGTAAATTTCTAGACCTATGATAGGAAGAAAAACAATTATGGAAAATACTTTAGGAATGATTATCCCATATTAAATTCTTGAAAGGATTATAGTAAAAATTATAATAGGTTTGGATACTTAATAAATGAAGTGGAATTCCATAAATGCAACAAATTTTGACATTTGGCTAAAGGTTGCAGGTTAACCACTACTCAAAGGGAATCACAACAAAATCAAAATGATTCTCCCAAGGTTTGAAAAAAGAAAAGTGAGAGTTGCGCACTTGCTCTAAAATCTCAAATCAAGAAGAATGTATGGTATATTGATAGTGCTTGTTCAACACATATGACCGAAGATAGAAACAAATTCAAATATTTAAATTAAGGAAAGTATGGAACAATATATTTTGGAAATGACAGATCTACAAATGTTATAGGAACATGAAAAATCAAGCTTGGAGGTAAGGATGCTACAACAAAAGATGTGCTTCTCATAGAAAACATGAATCACAGTACGTTGAGTGTAATTCAAATGTGTGATCATGGACACACATTGTTATTTGATTCAAATAAATGTGAAATAAGGAGAGAGAAATCCAGCAAGCTGGTGGTCACTGCAACTAGGAATCCCAATGACATATATACTTTGGATGAGACTGTTAACAAACACTACAAGGAAAATACCTTCTAGAGGGGGCTATAGCAAAGGTTTTTAGTGTTATAAAATTAACTAGTCAAAAAAGCATCCACCAAAACATCCATTTTGGATATCATAGGTTTTAACGAAACTTCATCACAATTGAAAAAATATGAGCAGCTGGAGGTTCTGGTGGATGTGTTATTTTTTATGTTTATTTTCAGTGCACCTAATGGAACAAGTAGCCCTGGTGGCACCAAGCGAAATACATAACTAGAATCACTGAGGCGTTGAATGCAAAGAATATTGATGGGTAATATATACCGTACTGGTGCTAAGAGATAAAAAATACCTAAGGCGTTCTTCTAAGGAATGACACTGGGGCACATAAAAAATAATTATTGTGCCTATGTTTTTTTTTTTAACTTGTAGCGCTGATGCACATCATTAGTACAAAGGCCTTGGTGAATTAGTTATAAAAAATGATCGGTGTTGTTAGTTTTCATAAAGCACCGACCTAGAAATAATATTATGTAGGACCAATGAGTTAGTTATATGAAAGAACTGGTGCATTAAGAATTATAATGCACTAGGGTGTTAATCTCAAATAAGACCAGTGATTGAAGTGATAAATGCACCAGTGCTCTCGTTTTCTTAAAAGGCATCAAGAATGAAAAATATGTCATCACAATTCTTTTATATAACACAATGCACCGATTCCCGGATGTGGGTGTTAGTTGAAGAGACAGAGAGCCATTTGGGCGCTATGTGGCAGGGCACCTATACTCCCCATGTGCCTGCATATGGACTCCCAACGCATGATAAATGTTGGAGCATGGCTCATTTATTCGCCACCCCCATCAGCTTCCCTTTGACGTCCTTTGTCTGTTGTTCATTAACTCTTCTCGTCCTACTTCGGCCAACTCCCATGGCCCTTAAATTCGCCACCCTCGCTCTACCTTCCTCCATTCGTCTTTCCCTTTGGCTCTATGCAATTGCCTCCGACGTCTCTATCGTGCCTTAGCCCCTCTGCTCTGTTTTGTTTCCCTGTTGTTGCTTCTTCGTGAAGTATGGCGCCTCGACTGCTCCAAAGGTCTCCCCCTCTCCTCTATTCTCCTCTCACTCGCTTGCCTCTATCATGTCGAGATGACACAAGATGTGTTTCCGTAGAGCTGGAGGGTGAGGCCTCCCCTCCAAGCCTCCTTCCTCAACTGTCGCGAGTAGGGAGGTGAATCTCTCTGTGGATTGGAAGGAGCCAAACCTGTTCGACCCTGTCAATATCACTACCCATTTGTCCCTCCATCTCCTTAGCTCTTTGCCTGAACCCTTTGGCTCTAGCCTCTGGCCCAAAAAATTACCTTGCAAATCCACCATTTAGTCTACTCTAGTATTCTCTCCTCGCAAAATGAAGGCCCTGCCTATGCAGAGCACTTCTAGCAGCAGTCATGGTTCAGGCAACAATGTAGGTTCAAGCTCGAACGAGGATGGAAAGGATGTTGGGGCCAACACTCATGCAACCTCCTCCATT
This sequence comes from Pinus albicaulis, assembly GCA_034641835.2. NCBI lineage: Eukaryota > Viridiplantae > Streptophyta > Pinopsida > Pinales > Pinaceae > Pinus > Pinus albicaulis. The sequence continues at coordinate 756,760,854 of CM076571.1, read as the reverse complement.
TTGCTAGATGCCCGTGTGTTGTTTCTCCCTCCATAAATGGCCCATGAGTCCAAGAAGGAGGAGGACGAGTCAAACTATGTTTGCAAGATTGTGGAAGAGCCACCCAACCCTCCAAAAAAGAATGACAACTCACCATCAACCTCATTGTTGGGTGCTCGTCTCTTTTTCCAGTTATCTTCTGGTGTTTTCTAAATTTCCTGTGTTTTGGCACTATTTTCTATTATGGTTATGTATTAGACGTATAACTTGTCAAGATGGTTTCTCGCTATGGGAAGCTCATTATCATCTCTAGTCTTGGGCTGGTTTCCCCGTCTGGGTAGCCCCTATTGTTTTGTTTTGCTTTTGGAGGATGAGAATTGTAATATTTTGAATTGTATGATATAATAGAAGTAGCCTAATTTAGAAAAAAAACACAATGCACTGATGCTTTTGTATGTTATATACACACTAATTTTTTGAATGAAATTTTCTCTTTTTCGGAAACATTGACCTATGACAGTGCAATTATTGTAATTTTTAAAATTTTCTATTCATAAAAAAATCAACATATATTTTATAATAGTATTCATATAAATTAAAATATGATTAGTGTATTTATATATGATGTTTGGATTAATTTGTTATATTATTAAATTTCACATCTCTTCATTATATTATTTAATCATCCATATATTGAATCAGTGGTGTAACATTTCATAACGACATTGAATAACACAATAGAATAAACAAAAATGTATTTTATTATATATCAATAAGAGGCTATTTTTCATACAAAATGGGATTGTTATTGGTAACTCCTTGTCTTTCAATTGGGACACTATGTCCATTACATTAAACAAAATGTTTGATTTTCACAGACAATTATTTCAAAAAATAGAACAAATTGCATTGATATCCAAATAGATCATCATTCTTCGCTAAAACTGTTGTTAGTGCTCAAGCTACTTCCATGACTTGGGTTATCTGGATGAATGTTTTATTGATTGCATCAGTTGTTTTCCTCTTCTTTCTCATGTTCCATCTACAAACATAAAAATAAAGTGTAATGAGTGTATCTACATTGGTGAGAATAATGAAAAATTGAAATAAATAATATACATCAATGTAAATCGAATAGCAATGTACCATAGCAAGAAGTAACTCATAAACTGTGCACATGGTTTCAAAACCAAGTCTCATACCTTGTTGCAGCCAGTCTTGTGCTGACGTAGTTCCATACTTTGTTTCCTGCATGTTTTAAACCCCATTCTAAATCATAGATTTAATATAAATGATTTTTTTGTTTTATTAATTATAAACTCAGAGAAGTAAACAAACATAGATACTTACAAATTCCACAATTAATTTTTGATATGCCAACATATACTTACAACCCTTATTTAACCCAATGTTAATCAATTTTCCGATGGCTCTTCTTTGTATGTTAGCACCTATTTGAAGGCATTCAAGGAAGTTTGTTGTAAAACAAATTAAAATATACAAAAATGAAACCTTGAGTTGTTATAAGGAGATATTAACAATTACTCACAAAATTTGAAATAAACCATTTTCTTCCTTTTCATCCGGTTTTATGTGTTCAACAAGTTCCATCTTGTTTTCTTATCTACAGGAAAATACTTGAAAATTAATATTTTATGCTAAATTATTTTTTTATATGTACAAATTTAATCATGATTACATACATTTGAAGCATATTGTTGTTGAGATGACCCCTCCCGTGATGAAATTATGTCCACATATTCTTATACAATTTTTTGGACATTCCTATTGGCATGTTTCACATATCAATGTGTTGATGTTTTCGGATTTTCATAATCTTCCCAAAAAAAGTAATAAACTATTTTTATAATGATATATGATATAACAAAATCAATATTAAAAAATTAATGGTTTGTATTAACATATACATATAATTCTACAAAATCATTTTATACAATTAGGAATATTACCTTTTGAATGATTCTTTTTTTTGTTGTTGTATGTTTTTGCTATTGCAAGTTTGACATGTCTCATTGACCATTTCTCTAGAAACACATCATGTAGTTTAGATATAATTTGTTTTTTAGAATCATTAGATTGATTTTTGTATTGTAAGCGGAAATTACATCTATACATTTGTTCCACTAGATCCCTCATAGTTTTGTTAAAATTCCTCCCCTTTCATTAACCTCCACCACCACTCTAAATGAGCTAAGGACCAATTCATTGTCATTTACATGTTCTATAATTTTTCTTTTCTTATAAGGACATTGATATTTTCCTTCGTCGTTGCTCCGTGTAGAACATTAAACATATATGAATTGATAGATTGTTTGAAACATGTTATCTAATATTTTTAAGTATATTATTAATGAAAATTAAAAAAAACTCATATTGAATAGCATTTTTTCATTCACCTGATTCATCATTCTACAATTTTTCTGTTAGATTTTACGCTCTTGTACACCTTGATTAGAAATAATATTATCGACCTTATTCATTTTTTAGCTCTACATGACACACACTAACCAATACATATTAGTTAAACTTACATATATCTTAAGCATATTAATTTTGTAAAGAATTTACAAAGAACTTGCCTTCTATGTGTTTTTTGATGTGCTATCATTGTGTTGATCAATATTTTTGTTATTTGAGACCTTTTGAGACATTTTTTATAAATATACAACCTATAACATTCAATATAGAAGTCATTAAATATATTTTACAAATAAATCAAATAATTTTCAGCCAAAAAAACTCTAGTAACTGGTGTGTTTATCTAAATAAATGCATTGGGAGTTTAATTCTTCAACACCGTCATGGAAAATTAATTTTTAAAATTAAATTTAAATTATTATGGTGCAATTTGTAAGGATAAACACACTATGATGATTTAACAATGCTATTTGGAAGAGGCGCATTAGTGTGTTATATTACACTGGGAGCAACGATTAACAGACTAAACAAAATAGATAATGTTTTAATATGTCGGTGTGTTGTCTTACATAGGGAGCATTGGTGTGTTATATTACAAAGGGCACAACCCAGAACATATAGTCATTTTAAAAAAAATGGAGGCCGCTGATAGAGTTTGGATTTAATTCAATAATTGATTCCCATACTTTACATGTCAAACACCCTATATATAGTAAGTACACAAAATTATTAAATCTAAAATTCCTAAATTGAAAAACCCTAATTGTGAAGTGGTAAAGGGAGTTAAACCCTAAGGTGAAATTTTGTATGAAAAAAACAAGGGTTTAAGGTAACTATTGATTTTTTTAATTTTTTAATTTTCTTTTTTGAATTATAATTAAATTTAAATAGAAAATCAGAAATTGTAAAATATTTTAACAATAAAATTTAAGATTTTTGCTATCTCGGATTTTGAGTGAATCACCATACCTTTCAACTTCTGATCTTTCGGAAGATCCAAAATATTTTGTAGCTCCACAATGCTCTCAGTATGTCTCTCTTGCAAATGGTCTCTCTTTTAATTAAACCCTAACATAAATTGTAATTTTTTTATTAGTAAAATGAACAATAAAATTTAAAATTTTCTATGGAGGTTTTTGACTGAATCACCATACCTTTCATCTTCTGATCTTCTGATCTTCTGATCTTAGGATTATGTCAATAAAATGAAGGAGCACCTTCATAATAGTGGTAGCTATAAGAAACTCAAAGAAAACCCTATCTCCAAGGTTATAAAGAAAGTCAGAAAAGCTATTAAAGAGTCGAATCTGGATGAAAAAATAAAAAAGCGCCTATACCCGGAGGGTGAGATCATGCCACGCATTTATGGTGCCCCCAAGATCCACAAAGCTAGCGCGCCTCTGAGACCCATTGTCAATACCATAGGAGCTCCTACTTATGAATTAGCCAAATTCGTGGCCAACACCCTCGCCCCTCTGGCCGGCAAAACTAGTTCATTTATCAAGGACTCCAACCATTACATCGATTTCATTAAAAATGCCAAATTGGATCCCAAAGATAGAATTGTGAGCTTCGACATTGTTCAAGTCTTCACTAAAATCCCTCTATATGAAGCTGTTCAGGTAGTAAAAGAAGTCGCAGAACCACAGACTGCGAGGTTAGCTGAAATTTGTCTCCGCTCCACCTTCTTCACCTTCCAAGGTGAAATATACTTCAAGGGTAGCTAGGGGTTCTCCTTTGTCACCCATAGTGGCAAACCTCTTTATGAAAAATTTGAGACGAAGGCTCTTGACTCTTACCCTTTGAAACCAAAATTCTGGATCAGGTTTGTGGATGACACTAACGCCAATTGGCCACATGGGAATGAAGAATTATATAAATTCCTAAACCACCTCAATAGCATTTCCAAAGATATACAATTCACTATGGAAGGTGAAGTAAACAATCAGATTCCTTTCCTTGACATTCTACTCTTGAGAAATGAGGACGGAACACTTGGAAATAAGGTGTTTAGGAAGAAATCCCACTCAGACAATTACCTTCATGCTAACTCGCATCACTTCCCGGCCCAAAAGATGGGGATTATGTTGACTCTTTTTACAAGAGATTTTAGAATATTTGATGATACGCATATTGAGGAAGAAATAGAACAGCTTAAAAGATCATTCATGAACCTTGGATATAGTAAGAGAGACATCAACAGAGCTATCCAAAAAGCAAGATCCAATAATAATAATACAACTTCAACTGAATATTCTGCAACATTGAAAGCATACCTCCCATACATCCAGGGGATCATAGACAATATGGCCAAAGTCCTAGCTAAGAATAACATTAAAACATCCTTCAAACCTCTAATGACCATCAAATAGAGGATGAAATCTGTCAAAGATGACCCTAACTACCTCCAAAAGAAAGGGGTTTACAAAATTAATTGTTCTTGCGGAGAGTGCTATATTGGGGAAACTGATAGGACCTTCAACATTAGGTTTAAAGAACATGGGGCAGACATTAGGTTAGGAAGAACTAAAACCTCAGCATTAGCAGAACACTCCAATAAAACTCGTCACCACATATGCATTGAAAATGCAGTAGTCATTACCAATGAGAAACATCAGTTTAAATTCAAAGTACGTGAAGCCCTGGAAATCATTAAACACCCCCACAACCTTAACAGAGATGGAGGCCTAGAGATTAGTAGAAATTGGATCCATATCCTTTCCCGCAAATAAGCTCCCCCTCGCTATTGAGGTTTGACGTCACCTTACCCCTTTAACCTCTTGTTAGTATCCCCCTTCCATGTTTACCTAGGTCTCACACCCTCTAAACCTCTCCTTCCCCCTTGGACCCTTCATCATCTCCTGTTGCCCCTGCTATCCTGTCAACTTCTTTTCCTAAACTCTCCTTGTCCTCCCTTTACCCTCACTCCCCTTTTCTTTTTCTTCCTCCCTTATTTCAAACCCTGCAATCGAGCCATGCTGCATTAAAAAAACCTTTAATTCTAGTTCAATTAAAACCCCTCTTATAGTGATAATCAAATAAGCCCCCCTATTCCCTCTCATATATATATTTTTTGCAACCCTCTTAATCTTATTCAATAAATTTAACCTTTTAGTTACATCCTTAATTTAAACCCTTCCTCCCCCTTTTTAATATTAATTAGGTAATATAATTTTAATTTAGTCACTTTAATAAATTAATGAGGTAGATCCCCTTTTAATCAATAAATTTAAAAAGGAAATATTATTTAAGAACTTAAAGGAGCCATTGTCTTTAATAAAATTATTAAATACCATTCTTAGTATATTATCATAAATTATAATATTAGGATCATTAAATAAAATTTATAATATTTATTCCTCATATTATTAATTTAATCAACCCCCCCTTTTATATTATAAGGTAGCTTTTTTAGATAGGATAAAAAAATTAATAATTGAATAAACCAATTTATAAAATTAAAGGAATAAATATAAAATAAGAAATATTGCATTAATTAATTTACAATTATTAATGAGTTGGTCAGCCTTTTTTCCTCCTTTTTCTTTTCCACCCTTATTTATTAGCCTTGATCTTCTCTCTTCTTAGCAGATTGTGCTGATGATGAGTCTAGATCTATACTTGAAACGTAGATTGAAAAAATGACTACTGTGGATATTCTGAGTCCTACATTTGAAAAACTACACCACAGAAACCTCCAATTTAGCATAGTTTTGGTGCTCGAAAATATTCTCTTGTTGCACAATGATCCTTGTATGCTTCTCTTGGAAATCACTCACTTGAAACTTTGGGTAAAATAATGAAATGGTGAATAAATTTTTACTATTTAAAAGACTTTATGAAATTAGATTTCGAAAAATCAATCGTCGCTTGTTTTTGAATTAATTTTTTTTTTTTTTCAATTTCTCTGAAGATCAGTACATTCGATATTCAAGAGCACAGGTTCTTTTATAAAAAAAACACATTGACATTCCTGGGGCACTAATTTTTTTCTAATGCACCGACACGATACATTTTTTTTTTTGAAATCCCGAAATGATGTGATTAATTTGTTAACGCAATGGTGTTGTTTCTATTTAAAAGCATCAATGCTCTAATCATTAAAAAAGCACTGATTTGGTTGAATTTGTTTTTATTTTTTTAAATCGGGAAACATGTGCATAGCGGTGCTTTATTTTAAATGTATTGATGTGTTTTTGTAGAAGAACACCAATATGATAACATTTTTTTTCTTCGCAATGTCGGAAATCGGTGTGGGAATTATTTGAATTCCCTAGTGTTGTTAATGTTTTAAATGCATTAGTGTGCTTTGTTTGGATAAGTGCACTTGTTTGGTTTAAAATCTATCTGAAAATTTAATTTCACATAAAATAACATATTAATCTCAAATTATCTTTTAGAATTCACCCGCATGAATTATAGTAGCTCATAGTATACATTTTTCTCTTAAGTTTCCTTATTCTTGAAAAATGGTTTGTGAAGTATATTGAAATTCATATTGTGGTTATATGGTTGTCATGACTAATTTTGGATATGCATACAAATTTTTATTTCTATTTTTTCTCAAATGCAGGGACAAAATCTCAATAATATAAAATGGATAATTCTTCAAATTCCAGTTCATTCCATATTGTTGATCAAAGTACTTCATGGATTTCTCCCTTTTGTCTCGAGTAAGTTCAGATTTTATTTATTTTTCGATTATCTAATTGATTTTTTTTTTTTTCAATTCATGTCAATTTGAATAAAAATATTCCCAAATTTGTAGGAACCTGATTCAAAATAGAGTTCAGATGTAGAAAATGTTACCACATATTTTCAAAAATGTTGGAAGCTCTTATCAGGAGAAGCATATCGTAGGTAATTAGTAGATGAAAATGGACAACCTCTTCACCCGACCAATTGGAACATGGCATATTAATAATGCAATCATGGATCAACGATGGTAATAATTTTTTGGTATACTGTAATTTCAGCAAAGCAATTTCATTGACGTGCTTATTCATATCTTTGATATTGTACTAATGAAATTCAATATTTTTTTGGAATTAGGATTCTAATGATGATAAGCGACCCACCTACCATATTCCAGAGCATCCCACTACAATTTCAACTCAAGAGAAGGTTGCATTAAGAACAAGGATCAGAGAGGAAAAATACAAAGAATGATTGAATCAACCACCTATTCAATTCCCATTATGTCCAAATTCACCAATTAGGAATGATTATAGAAATAATAGTTATTCATCACAAGTTAGAAATGGAGAAAATCAAATGGAGGTTAGTAAATAATATGGATGTCTACTTACAACCATTGGTATATGAATTGAATGAATTATGGGAAGGGATATATGTGTACAATGTATCAAGACCCATCACAACAAAGAGGAGTTTTATTTTGTATGGCATATGTGCTTACACCATACATGATTATCCAGGATTAGGAATTGCTCTGATAAATTGAATTCTTATTGTTTTTTTTGTAACAATGTTGTTTCACATATTAATTTAATTCGCTGCAATTGTTAAGATATTCATGGATGCTAACATGCCGACCTATGAAAATAATTTCATAAGTCTTGTAACAAAATGGTATCATGGATTTAAATTTTTTGGACCTTTTGTGAAGGCTAGGTGTCCTAACCACCTACGAAATCCAATGTATGACTGCTCCAGGGTATTCCTCCAATAATAACACCCTTTCAAAAGCACAACATCCACTTTCAATGATAAACTAGAGAGAGCCCAAATGCCTGCAATAATGACACCAACTGAATGGATTATAGCACATGAGAGAGAGAAGGAGAAGGGGTTTACATACATGTTTGATTCAAATGGGGACCATATGTTCGATGATCCAGAATTATTGAACACCTATGTTGAGAAATTTCCTATTGGGATGAAAATAAAATATGTCTTTTATGAGCTCTCATATTGGGAGCATCTTAAGGTTTCCCACTTACTAGATTTAGAAATGTTTCATATTATTTATAGAGGCACATATCATTAAGAGAAATTGACACATTGGTTGTTAGGAGATATCGTATTTCTTCATAAACTAAAAATAAACAATATTGGCCAAGACAAGAAACTAAAGGAGAGGCTGGTCCCTCTTGGTTTTTCAAAGAAGGTGATGTTCCATGGATTTTAAATCAAGATGATCTTTCTTTGGAAAAGGAAGTTATAATGAGTGTGAGGGTGCCTTATTTATATGGGTCTTCACTATGATGTTTCTTCACTAAGGAATATAGTTTTTCAGGGTTGAAATCGCATAACCATTTGAACCTTCTAAGAATACGTATGTCAAAATCATGATTTATTTATTTTTATGTAATGGGATATTTTATAATTAATTTTTGTACAATGTACTATTTACTATGAAGTTTCATTATCCTTTGCTTGTGCATGGGTGTGTGAATCATGACTTCCCCCAAGACCTACAACTTTCCAAATCTAATTTATTTACATTTGTACATTAGATCACATCAAAGAAGATTCATATGGATAACATTCCATGTTGGCATCAAGAGATAACTGAAAGTGTTTGTATGTTTGAGAAGGAGTTGTCGACGAGTTTGATGGAATTGTAGGTTTATTTTCTAATTCACTTAGTAGATGAGGATGCATTATTTGGGGTTGTTTCCTACTGTTGGATGTTTTTATTAGAGAGGTTATCATGAAGAAATTGAAATATTTTTCTTGACAAAGGGAAAAACCCAAGGGATCTATGAAAAAGGGGTATATATTGTATGAGTCTTTCTATTATGCCAGTGAGTACATTAAGCATATCAACAACACACCAGGTGTAAAGATTTGGGATGATGAAAGGGATTAATAAAAAAGAGAAGGGAAACTTCTTGAAACAAATGAAAAGTGGTGCATGGTAAAGAGTAAGTGCAGGCCAAGAGGTAACTCCAACAAAATGGAATTTTATTTTCATTAAAGGGTGCACACAAATATATATGTTATCACCAAATTGGTCCTGATAGGCTACTCATCAATAAACTTAATGTAACTCTTTCAAACCACTTTTAACTGAATATTAACCTCTTCAGTTTGAGAGGTCTCTCTCAAAGGGGACATATGATTTTAAATGGAAACACTATTAGATAGATAACTCTATGAACTATGACATGATTTTGATTGATTGTAGGTTGAAAAATGAAAGCCTTGCTACCATTGGGCTATGGGGTCAACATTAGTAAACTTAATGACAACAATTCTTCTTATGGAAGCTGAGGCAAGTAGAGGTTTCAATAAAAGATGGCACATACACACAACATAGGAAAAACACAGCAATTTAAACTCTAAAGGAAGTCAGAGCATGTTACCATGAGTTCTAAGTAATTAGAGATAAAACTCACTACAGATGATTAAACATGGAAGATATAGAGCAAACAAAACATTGAACACCTCATTCGAATCCCAGGTCTGGAAGTAAAATGTCACTGTATATTACTGAAAACTGAAAAAACATTATAGAGTAGAAATTTGGTACAATATTCTCCAAGCCTTTGATATTCGATGTTCTGTCTATAAATAGACTTCTTTACATTGAAAATGACCTGCCCACCTAGCTAGATCCTCGAGCTATAACTTTGACACCTAACATAACTGAAAACTACTTTCTTGGAACAGAAAAAGACAGCTAACCTTTAAAGACTTACATTCCTAATATGACTCTACGTCATATTTATTATAGTCAATTTTTTAAATAGTGAGACACTTACATGATTAGGATCACATTCTTGAGAAACATCCAACATCACTAAACTTTTAATGTACCCCCTAGATTTAGGAAACACAATCCTTCATTTCAGGAAAAGATAAAATCCACTTTAACCTTGGTCTTCATGCTGAGCTGGATGAGTGAAACTCATGTCGAGTATTGAGTCTATGCTGGGATGGCCCACTGTCATGTTGGATGCCTCCAGGTGTCTAACTGATCTTCCATGTGCTGTTTGAACCTCCAAAAATCCTTTAAAAACCTTTCGCTACAAAACAGAGCAGTTTAGGCAGTTTCGTAGTGAATTAATTTTGGTATTTTCACCCATCCTTCTGTCACCTTTGTTGGTCAAACAATGCTTGTCAAGTAAAAAATGAGTAAATACCATCAATCTCCCTCCTTGGACCTTAAAAGAAAAAAACTATTTTTACAGGAAAAAGATCATCTTCAGAAATTTCGTAGCGTATTTCGGCCTTTAATCCTGCAGCAGGCTATGAAACTTCTTAATAAAGCAGAATTTGTATATTTTGTGATTTTATTCAAAAATTGATCTTCTGAGCCAAAATTTAGGTTCTTTGCAAGCTATGAACCTCATAAAAAATGTTTCAACTCAACTCTTCAATATTTGGGAATTTAATCTTCATTCACAATAGGTTGACCTATAGGTTCTTCAACCACTTTCATTCTCAGCCCTTTCTTCTCCAGCTCCTCTTGAATCAAGTCCAATTGTTCCTAAAGGTCTTCCACTTGATCTTTCAATGATCTGTTTTCAGTTTGAAAGTGTAAGTTTATCTTCCTAGTATGCTTGGCCACAAGTCTTAAAGGCTTAATCCTTTTCAACAGTATTTTGGCATTATCCATAGATTTTGAAACACTTGAGAGTTTACTGTCCCATTTTTTCATCATCTGGTCAAATTCAACCTTTTCAGACCTATGCTTCTCTGCCTCTAACTTCAACTCAAGTATTTCTTCACCTACTTCCTTCAGCTGTTCTTTGAGGAATTCTATTATGATTTTTCAATTATCTTCTCTTTTCCCTTTCTATGCATGATGACAACTTCTTCTTCTGCTGCTAGAGATAAATCTATGCTTCTCATTGGATGCATAACTTCACTAAATTTCTTTGTCCTGTTTCTCTCCATGGCCTTTTTGCAAACCTGGTCATTGGCTTCCTTGGCTGAAATATAAAACCAACATCTTCTCCAGCAAAATCCAATTTCTTAACAGCCTTACCTTTCTTTAGTTTCCTTCCATCACCTTCAATGTCTTCTGATTGCACTATTGGGGACTCCTCAATATCTAATGCATGAAGGATATATTCTATATTTCATTTGGCCAATGTCTGACTTCTAGTTATCCTCTTATTTCCTTTTCTGATAATCTTTTGTTTCTGTTTTGCAGGTGCTAGCTAAGGGATATTAGTTTCTTGCATAGGTTCTACTCCTATGTCCATTGGTTCTGCAGGGGATTGTCTTCTTTCTTTTTCAACATCTTCTATTGCAACTGGTGATGTAGTAGTTCTAGGTTTTAAGATTTTGTTTGGAGTCACTACATCTATTTCGTACCCACTCATAAACATAAATGAAGTCCAATCTCTGTTTAACCTCTTCAACTCTTCCAGCACTAATATTTTTATCAGACCATGGTGAAATAATGATGTCTCATTACCTTCTAATTTTACTTGAACTCTATCTGAAATATTTCCCAAACTCCTCTACAAAAAGAAAGGCAAGTCAAGTGATTTCTTACCTACAAAGTGTAGAAGGAGTCTGATATGGTAAGAGTAAACCATGTGGAATCTTCCCTCGCAGGTGAAATATTTTTGGATCACCAGCAGCAGCTTTGCATAATTTTCCTTCATGTAACTCTTAGGGATGCCATTGGTCAAATCAACTCCTCTGCGCTCCTTCGTGAGAAACTCCTCACAACCCTGCATTGTAAACTTTGTGCCTTTAAACCATTCTTCACCACCTCTAGGGATTTCTGTAGCTTGTGATATGCGCTCTGGTGATACTGCGAGATTCATAATCCCAATTTTTGATGTTGTCCCTGTAAAATTGGTGGCAAATTCCTTTGAAACCTGTGCATGGAAACCATACAACTTCTAGCAGAATTATAGGCAGCCCGTCCTCCTGAAAACTTCCATAGTAATAGGGTCTTCATTAAGCAATTTCAAATCCATGGGTTCATACTTGAGACAATGACCACCCTTGTTTGTTTTCTTTTTCGAAGCCAGGGATGCTTTATAGTCTTCATTGCCTCGCTTGTTGGTGACACCTGTAGAACTGAATTTGACAACAACCTACTTGGTGTGATGAAGCAGATCTCCAAGAATCAATTCACATGCAAGGATTACATAGTAATATGACAAAGGGAAAGCTTGGGGTAACATTTAAGAGGTTAATTGAAAAATATGATTTTGATAATAGCACGTATGACCATAAAATATGATCATTATATCAAATACAACTACGAATGTTTGAAAATCATCATAATGAACTATAGTGACCTTACCCTTTACTCGCCTTATCAAAAAATGAAACCTCACATCACTCTGAAACCTTTTGCTAAAAAAACCCAGTGTCGGAGCGATGACAATTGGCTGTTGACAGATTTGCTACGGAACTGTTAGGCAGTTTCATAGCGAAATTTGTTGATTTCGTTTGTAATTTGCTACGAAATTTTGAAAAACTGACAGGTGTAAAATTTTATGATTAAATGCATGGGAATGAAAACTTATATGATGTGAGGTTGGTTTGACTGAAGTGACATGGCTAGAGATGAGCTTTAAACTTAAGGTAAAGATCATCAAATACAAAAAAAATTCATACATTTGATAAAAATGACTTATGAGACCACATCAGTTTTGGAGAATGATATGCATGACTCTAACAATGAAAGTGCTAAAAATAATGAGTGGCAACAATATACATGGACATTAGACTCTTTGGATTCATATCCCAATGTCTCTTCATCTTCTGCCTCTCTTTATCTTCTATTTACACTAATTTACAATTTCACCCAATCCCTAGGATTAGGTGTCAAGATTCCCCCCCTTAATCTGAAGGGATGTTGGTGAGTCCAAGCATCGTTCTGGATCTTTCGAAATTTTCTCTTCCAAGTGCTTTGGTGAAGATGTCTACAATCTACTCATTTGTGGAACAATGGAGTAGATGGATTGTATTGGCCTCATCATGATGTTGAATCATATGGTATTTTCTATTAATGTGCTTCATTCGATCATGGAACTTTGGGTTCTTAGCCAAATTTATTGCAGAAGTGTTGTCGATCATGATTGGAGTTGAATGCATTTGTTTCATCTACAAATCTTCCAGAATTTTTCTGAGCCACACAATTTCCCTTGTTGCTTCAACTGCTGCCACATATTCTACCTCAGTTGTGGAATCTGCTGGAACTAATTGTTTGCATGAAATCCAGGAGACATACCCTGATCCAAGACTCACAGTATAACTTGAAGTAGATACCCCAGTTTATTTGTCTCCATAAAAGTTTGAATTAGAGTATCCAATCAAGTTGAAGTCACCCACTTGTGTATACTTGAGTCCAAAGTATTGAGACCCTTTCAAGTACTTTAGAACTCTTTTTTTAGCATACCAATGTCCATCACAAAAATTTTGCACAAACCTGGAGAGGATTCCAACAAAAATGAGATGTATGGTCTGGTAGTAGTCAGGTAGTTAAGACTTCCTAAAAGTTGTATATACTTTGTTGCATCCTCAAATTATTTTCCTTCAATGGATGTGAGCTTCAAGTTTTTTTCCATTGGAGTAGTCAAAGGATTGCACTCAGTCATGCCAAAAATGTTCAATAGATCTACAATGTAATTCTTCTGAGAGACGAATATAAACTTAGGATTCCAAGCTACTTCAATACCAAGATAGTAATTAACATAGTCCAAATCAGTTATTTCAAAAACTTTCCTCAATTCCTTATTTATGGATGCAATATAGCTTGCATTGTTCCCTGTCATCAAAAGATCATATACATACACCACAATATATAGAAATATTTTTCCAACTTTTTTAACAAACAAAGTTCCATCATCAAGATCATAATGTTTGAAGTTAATTTTTAGAAGATGCTCACTTAACTTCTCATACTAGGCCCATGGTGCTTGCTTAAGGCCATACAAGGATTTTACAAGCTTGCATACTTTGCGCTCTTGGCCCTTCATAATAAATCCATCTGGCTAGGACGTAAAAAAATTCTCCTTTAGATATACATTAAAGAAATAAGCTTTTACATCCATTCGATGGAGTTTCCAACCATTTCGAGTTGCCAAGGAAAAGAGTGTCTAGATGGTAGCCCAATTTACTTTGGGGGAAAATGTTTCCTCATAATCAATCCCTGATTTTTGTGAAAAATATTTTTCCACAAGCTTGGATTTGTGCTTGTCAAGTGAGCCATTATATTTGTACTTGTTCTTGTATACCCACTTGCAGCTAATTGGTTTGGTTCCAAATGGAAGATCAACTAGATTCCAAGTGCCATTCTTTATCAAGGCATGATATTCCTTCTGCATCGCTTAATTCCATTCATCAAGAAGCAACTTCTTTGAAGGAATTTTGTTCAAAATATGTAGAAAAACTCAATTCACAATTATAAGAAGCATCCGTATCAATAGGTGAATCAAAATCATTTACATCACCTCCATTTTTCCTGGTGTAACTTCTTGTTCCTGTCTTTCCAACCTCATCAAGATAGAAATTTTCAAGTGTCTTTGTCATCGATTTTGGAGGACCTTTCTGAGATGGCCAGGGCTGCTCAGTTGACTGAGTTGGGGTTGAATCAAGATTCAGTCTCCAAATTCTATCAATCACATCACTCAAAGTGTCATCTGTGGATGGAACTTCATGTGGGGGAGATAGTGATTCAGAAGATGATTCCATAGATTGATTCAATGTAGGAATCCCCCCCTTAAATATGTGGAATCTTATTATCAAATTCTTGAAATGACTTTGCATGCCTGAATCTATGCAAGCGATCAAGCTACCACTCAACAAAATTTTCAGCCTTGGGAGATTCAAGAAATATGACGTATCTAGATGCTACAAACTTCTCATTAAATTCATCATAGAGAGAGTATGCTTTGGAGGTATTTGAATACCCAAAAAAGATAGACCTATGACTCACTGCACCAAGTTTTTTTTCTTTGTTCGTTAGGTATCAAGGCATAATAGGTGGAACAAAAGACTCTGAGATGCTTTAATGAAGGAATGTGGCCATGCCACAATTCATAAGGAATCTTGTTTCTAATTGCATTAGAAGTACACCTATTCCTTATATACATGTTACATAGGAAAATCCATTATTCGGAAAGAAGTGATCCCCTTGGCCCAATGCATGGGTCTAGTAACAACCGTGACAATGGATACAAGATTTTCTATTTTAACATTGAAATAATGAGAGAGAGGCAGATGGCCTACCTCACTCATTATCTAGTCATTTCCTTGATTTCGGTGCTGATCCTTTCACTTCTAGGATCGTTCCTTGCTATTCCTTCTACTCTTGAATACTTGTAAGAAATATCATACGACAAAAAGCGAATGATAAATATCATATATATATTTCAAATAAAACCACATGATATATCAAGGAGTATCATGCTAAAACAATTAATATTAACATATTCATGGGAGGCAAAGCATACTTTGTATTATTAAATAAATAAAGGGAAGATTACAACTCGTGCCTTGATGTTGGAGGCCTCCTTCAGAGTGGAAATCCAAGTCCAACCGACACTCTTCAGTCTCTTCGCCTTCTTCCTTAAATAAAAAACATGTAGGTACAATCAGGAAGAAGAAAGGAAACCAAAAATGACCAACCAAGGCTAACTAACATGGCACTCTATTATAATAGAGATGAGGAGGTTAAGGATCCACTAATGAGGGGGAAATGTCTTATCTCAAAGGGGAAGATATTTGGAGATAATATACAAGGTAAAAAAATGGGAGTATTTGACCATATCCTAAACCAACAAGTACCATAATTCCATTCTCGAGAATTCTAGAGGTTGAAGCTTCAACTCCATTTTTGGAGAAAGGGGTTGAAGAGGACCAATGCGACTTTACTGTTGAATTCCCGCGCTGGCAACGCTGTTCATAGGTTAAGGACTGGGTGACAAGCACAAGGTTAACAAGGGAAGAATCACACTATGATTGTAAAATAAGGGTTTTTATAAACTTTTGGAGAAAATATTCAAGGAATTTCTATTTTAGGTCTTTAGGTATATCTTAAGCATGTTATCCAGGATGAAAAAGTTTAAAATTTTTTTGTAGCTTTGCGACATTTGTGACATGGGTGGCGCAAAAGACGACACTTAAGATAAGAAATGAGGAATGCGACAAAACACTGTCTAACAGATGCCCCCTAAAGCATGAAAGAAGAACAATAAGTGGTGATTGAATCATTTTATCAGCCATGGCAAGGAATTTGGAAAACTACTGTCAAGAGACCTGCCAATCAAAGACAATACAATATATGGCATCTCTGATATAAACATGCCTAATAACATATCTCTGAAGAGACATCAAATAACACATGAACCCATGGCATGGAGACAACCATATGTATGAAATGGATCATGGGAATGGATCCATGGTATGGTCGCAACCATCTCTATAGAAAGGATAATGTTTACAATCATGAATACTCAATCACTCCACGTAGCCTAGATAATAACATATGTGATCCAGTGTCTTCGTCTCTATCTGGATCTACCCATTGTATGAATCTAACCATGTGAATAGATGTGATTATCTCGAACATGGTAGAAACCACCTGATTATTGGTCAATATGGTAAACCGTTAATAGAAGCGAGAGAAACCACCACTAATGACAACGGCCCTCAAGGTACGACAACAAAATCTATAAGTGTGAATGAATGAGTTGAATTTGAACACTTGTAGAATCATTTGATTGAAGGCCAATGATGAAAAAACTGTCATTGAACATGAAGAAATTTCCATTGAGGCATGCAAGCTCCAAGGTACTGAAAAGGAGTTTATAAATCACCTTTCTGGATAATGAGCTGAAGTATACAAGAAGTGATTTGTTGAATGAGGGCCATAATGATTTCCACATCATTGATACAGAAAAAAGGATTTCTCAAGATGATAGGAGTGATTCAAGATTGTTGCAGAAAGGGTCAAATAAGTAGAGGATGTTTGACTTTACATATAGGACTTCTCTTGAACATATCAACGACATGACTCCAAAATTTGGCAGAATTTTACTCAAAATGGGATCAAAGGTCATGACGACGGAAGATGATGATCGAATGAGAGGCAAATGTATTTCCCAAACCCAGGAAGGAAAGTGACGAATGAAGGATATACCTAACTTGACACGAAATGCAGATAAGTGTCATGTTCAAGAGCGACATGTTGCCTTTGGTACAAAACACAAAACATGCTTCACTTCCATTCCCCCCCACTATTTCTAGTGAGAACCTCTTTATTTTTTATAGAAATCTTGAAGAGGATACCATATTCTTGTTGTATACCTTCACCCTTCAGATGAATCCATCCTAGTAAGTTTAACGAGCCTTAGGAAGGAGTAGCTCAATCTTGTCATGGTGACAATTCCTTCTTTGTTTAAGTTTTATGAGTCCGACAGAGGGATAACTTAGTATCTTTCATGTTTAGGGAGTTTGAAAAATAAGAAGAAAGGAAAACTCCAATAAGGCCCCTTTTCGTAAATAGTCTCTCGAATCCGAAAAGGTAGAAAAAAATATCCAAGAGAACCTCGTGATCATGTTTGATAAAGGTATTCCTTTTTTGTAATTAGTCAATCCCAACTCGAAAAATGGGTAAACGTATAATGATATGACACCAATTTATTTATTTTAACGAGCACGAAAGGAGAATTTCTTAACAATCTTTTCATATTTTGGGAGTCTTAAAAGAGATGAAGGAGGACTTCGCCTAGAGGAACGAGTGGTATAAGAGGTAGCAACTGGTTCTTGTTGGCAATATGATGCAGAGTGTTGTCCTTGATGGCAACCCACTTGATGAAGATAATGGAAATCTGCTTAATGAAGTTGTCCTTGATGGAAACCTAATTGATGAGTTGCCTATGATAAGCAACCTATGTGCTAAAGATGTAAGAATGATGTATCTACAGATCAGTTCAGATGTGACAGAGAAATCATTTCCAGTAAGTTCCAGAAAAAATAATAAATATAATATGTCACAATGTATACGCTACTTTTGTGAAGGAAACCCGCATATATACTCTACTTTTGTGAAGGGAACCCGCGTATACATTCAGGGTTAGCATATACGCAGTTTTTATGAGGCCAAGTTGCGTATACACGCGAATACGCACGCCCAAAGTCGCGTATGCCTTTTGCGCTCTAAAAACTATGATACCTAGGGGCATTACCACGGTATTGACCCATTGTATTGAGCGCTGGATTATCTATTTGATCCCGTCCAGGAATACCATCAGAAGTTGTGTGGTTTTGGCTCATGGTATTGATAAAGGCCAAATCTATTTAAGGAGAAGAAAATCATAGTGCAAGAGCGTGCTTGAGTAAGTGTTGTGAATGAATAAATCTCTCGAAGGAATATCTGCATAGATGAACTTTGTTCTTGATTGATAGATCTGAATCTATGATGCACCTATGAAGAAAATGATGAAGAGGGATCTCTAGATCTGAAATGTATATGTATTTTCTAGATCTGATTATGGATTGTTTAGATCTGAGATGAGGTGAAATACTCTATGAAGTAAGGGATGAAATCTGAGTTGTTTATCTGATCTGAAGAGTTGCACAGTCCTGAAAAGTTACAGATGTATACGCAGGTTCGCTACAACAAAAGCGCGTGTATACGTGGGTCTGCTTAAGGAAAAGCGCGTATGGGAAAAAAGGATTTTCTGAAGAATGCACTGAAGTATACGCAGGTTGGTCTATATGAAAGCGCGTACATATGCAGGTTTAGTGAAGTAAAAGCGCGTATGGAATCTAGGGTTTTACTGAAGTATGTGGTATGAAATATCTGATCTGTTCTGCTATTTTACTGCTATCTGTCAATGATGTATTCATACAGAACTGGGTTGTTTGAATGATGAATATGCTGCTGATTATGTTAATTGAAGATCAAGTTTTTGGTTGATTGGTTGATGATTCAATGAATGAATTGATGGGGTTATAAGTTTCAGTTTGATGAATGTTGAGCTTAAATGTGTGGAGTGGGTCCAGTCTGAAAATCTGATGAAAAGTGGCCTACAAGATATGTTGTATGGAAGCTATTAGATCTAGTGTGAAAATTGATGAAACGTGGTCCATGGTGGTGCTGAGGGTTGTAGCCTTCAGTCAGGAGGTTGTAGGTCCCTTCCAGGTGAGGCTGGTAAACGAGAGCAGGGAGTCGTAGCTCCCTTCCAGGAGAGGCTGGTAAACGAGAGCAGGGGGTTGTAGCTCCCTTCCAGGAGAGGCTGGTAAACGAGAGAAGGTTGTAGCCTTCTGCAAGTGGGTGCCTGCGTGCTGGTATGAGTCTGCGCCAGTACATGGTTGTAAGATGTTTTCTCTATAATAAAATATTGAAGGCTGAGACAACGGCAGCGGTGGTTTTCTCCCGACTTGGGTTTCCACCTAAAATCCTGGTGTTCATGTGTGTTGCTTATGTGTGATGGTTTATTCTGTTATTACTGCACATGCTTACTGTTTACTGAACATCTAATGAATGAATGATGGAATGATATAAGTGAAGAATTATCTGCATAATAAGATTGTTGGACATACGCATGTTTTATTAAGTATATTCGCGTGTATACGCAAGTTGGCTTCAGGAAAGTCGCGTATGTGTTTTGAAGTAAGAAAAAGTTAAAAGTTTTGAGTAAGTCCTAAATACTGATTCACCCCCCCCTCTCAGTATTTTTCCCAACAATTGGTATCAGAGCAGGTCCTTCTGCAGAAGCTTGATCGCTTGAAGGAGATCCGTCGAAATGGGAAGTCATGAAGGGTTAATGTCTATAAGGCCACCTCTATTCAATGGAAATAATCTGTTATTCTGGAAGATATGAACAAAAGCATATCTGCAAAGTCTTGGTGCAGAAGTATGGGCAATCGTGGAAGGAGGTTATCAGTATCCGGCAAGTATTCCTACTGATGCAGCAGAAATTAAGAAATATGAAATCAATGCCAAAGCCATCAATGTCCTATTAGGAAGCCTGTCTGAACCAGAATTTTCTAAAGTGATGCAGCTAAATTCAGCAAAAGAAATATGTGACAAAATCATTCTGAGCTATGAAGGAGATACAAAGGTAAAAAGTGCAAAACTCCAAACTCTCATAATTGAATATGAAAATTTCAGGATGCATAGTGATGAGAGTATTGCCAGTTTCTTTTTACGTCTAGATGATATTGTAAATCGTATGAGAAGTTTGGGTGAAACCATAACCGATACTACTCTGGTGGAAAAATTCTTAAGATCTTTGACTTCAAAATTTGAGTCAAAAGTATCAGCTATTGAAGAAAGGCAAGATCTGCAAACTCTTACTATTGTTCAACTACATGGTATTATGACTGCTTATGAAATGAGACAAGGAGGTCCCTCTCAAATCAAAGAAGCTGCTTTTAAGGCATGTGCAAAAGGAAAAGAAAAGGAAGTTGTCAAGGAATCAAGTTATATATCAGAAGAAGAAGAAGCAAATTTTGTAAGGAGACTCCAACCAGGTACTGGAAGATTCAAAGGTAAGCTACCCTTAAAATGTTTTGATTGTGGAAGAGTGGGTCATTATGCTGCTAAATGTCCTTATAAACAATTTGAAAAAGGAAAGAGTTATTATGCAAATGAAGATAATAATGAAATGTCAAGTGAAGATGAAGAAGATTCTGACCAAGATCTGCTAGTGCTCATGGCAAAGAAGCAAAAGAAGAAGGCTACTCAAGAAAAGAAGATATCTCAGAAAACATGTGCAGCAGAAAATGAAGAAGAAGAAACATGTATTGATTGTTGTTCTTGTAATCCACTCACTTGTGCATGCAATGATGAAGATAGTGAAAGTAACAGTATAAGTCTAGAAGAAAATCTCAAGATCAATGATGAAAGTAATTTTTGGGATCAATTTAAAAGGAGGGAATCTATTCTCAAGGATGTGATCTCTAGATTGAATGAACAGATAGAAACAATGAAGGGACAGATATAAATGTATCAAAGACTGCAGGACAAAGTAACCAATCACAGTGAAGTACTTGAAGCAAAAATCATCTCTCTGAAAGCAGACCTAGAAGCATCAAATAAGAAGAATGAAGAACTTCTACAATCATTTGAAAAGGAAGGACGTGAAGCAGAAATCATCTCACTCAAAACAGATATGGAAAAATCAATTAAGAAGAATGAAGAACTTTTACAAATCTTTGAAGAGCAAGAAAATGGGTTGAAAGAAGAGATATTGAATTTGAATGATCAAGTAGAAGAAGGAAAAAGGGTTGAAGAAAGCATGATGAAGCAATGCCAAAAATTGGAGGTTGAGGTAAACATTCTCAAAGGTAAATTAGAAGAAAAGGATAAAATCTTGAGGTTTCAAGATAGTACTAAGATTCTAGACAATATTCTTAGTAGTCAAAGGTCTCCTTCTGTTAAACTTGGTCTTGGTTTTCATGAAACTGTTAAAGGAGAATCTAGTTCACAAGGAAGTGCTAAAGATTCAAAGGATATCAATGCAAAGCCTGAAGTGTTGAAAGAAGCAAAAGGTCAACCGAAAATCATGAAATCTCAAAAGAAATCATTCCCTCCTTTGATCAATAATGTTGAATGCCTTAAATTTCATAATTATGGGCATGTTGCAGCAAATTGCAGAAGCAGATTGTTTTAGTCACAAACAAACAGATTTTGTACAGAAAGGTACTCTGGGTTCTTTAAGGGATATTGTTTTTCATGCAACAAGTATGGTCATAAAGCAACTGATTGCAATAGTAGAAAGTATAGAAAAACACATTATGATCCATATGCTTACTTTTCTGGTCATGCAAGATGTTATGCCTATAACAAGTATGGACATGTAGAAAAAGAATGCAGGATGAACAGATCTGAGAAATTGAACAATTTCCAGCACACAATAAGAAACTTCAAGCAAAGCTGGAAAAGGAAGGAAGACCAGTCAGAAACGTAGGGAATATTGACCCTACTGTAGTCATCTTCTTCTAAAGCTTATTTCTCATAATGACTGCATGAATGATGTGAGATACATTATAGAGATTAGTAATGTATCATCACAGGGGGAGCAATGTATGATGATTCTCATTATTCTGGTTATATTTATTTCTGACAGAGCATCTGATGTGAAGAAGACAGGTACAGGTGGTACAACTTCAGGGGGAGATGAAGGAATGTGAAGCTTTCAATGTTTCACTTACCATACGCGGGTTCAGTGAACTAAATCCACGTATACACGTGAGTTACAGTGGAGACAGTCATGTATGCACTTGTGACAATAAAATTTGTATGACAGTTGAAGATCAGGAGCACAGGTTCAGGGGGAGCATCAGTCTGACTATTAATGATTGTATTATTGGCACTGTATCTACTTATTATTCTGTTCTAAATGATGATGAAATGATACATGGTTTCTTATGATGAGAATATGAATGAGCCCTATTTGCCTTTTGCTGAAGAGTATTCCTTGCTTTCACACATGGATGAGATAGAAGTCTTATGATTCAGAGATAAGGACAGATCATGCAGAGATTGTTGCTGATGACTTGCTGTTGAAATTTTTCAGGATGCACAAGCTAAGGAGGAGCCTTGGTCATATGGAAAAGATGCTTGGATGTACATCTTTCAGGGGGAGCATTAGACTTGCTGAGTATAATGCATTGTTGGCATTATGATGGTTCTGAAACATGATCTCTTTTGAGGTCTTCTTGGTAGTAGTCATAAAAGGTCATATTTGTAATTTGATGAAAAGGTCATGATGAGATCTATGATGTAAAATTGTAATATTCAGTCATGTAAGGACTTGTTCATTTTTGTAAACCCACTTGGTTGGGAAGTTGAGTCAAAATGTGTAAACCCACTTGGTTGGGTACTTGAGTCTCTTATGTAAATCCACTTGGTTGGATCATTGATGTAAGTATGAGTCCTTGGTGATAGGAAAGGTCATAGAGTCATGTACTTCATTGAAAAATATGCTTGAAAATTCAACATGAACTCAGGGGGGAGCATGGTAACTTCAGTGCACATCAGATCTGCAACGCTCTTCTTTCTTCATAAGAAGAAAAACCTTGTGTTGGTTTTTGATCCGCTCTTTGCCCTTGATGTCAAAGGGGGAGAGTGACATGGTGTTTGAATAGGGGGAGAATATCATTATGCTTAATGTATCTATCTGTTGTGATCAAACACCATCGTGGTTGCCATCAAGTCCAAAGGGGGAGATTGTTGGCAATATGATGCAGAGTGTTGTACTTGATGGAAACCCACTTGATGAAGATAATGGAAATCTGCTTAATGAAGTTTTCCTTGATGGAAACCTACTTGATGAGTTGCCTATGATAAGCAACCTATGTGCTAAAGATGTAAGAATGATGTATCTACAGATCAGTTCAGATGTGACAGAGAAAACATTTCCAGTAAGTGCCAGAAAAATGATAAATATAATATGTCACAATGTATACACTACTTTTGTGAAGGCAACCCGTGTATATACTCTAATTTTGTGAAGGGAACCCGCGTATACATTCAGGGTTAGCATATATGCAGTTTTTATGAGGCCAAGTGGCGTATACACGCGAATACGCACGCCCAAAGTTGCGTATGCCTTTTGCACTCTAAAAACTATGATACCTAGGGGCATTACCATGGTATTGACCCATTGTATTAAGTGCTGGATTATCTATTTGATCTTGTCCAGGAATACCATCGGAAGTTGTGTGGTTTTGGCTCATTGTATTGATAAAGGCCAAATCTATTTAAGGAGAAGAAAATCATAGTGCAAGAGCGTGCATGAGTAAGGGTTGTGAATGAATAAATCTCTCGAAGGAATATCTGCATATATGAACTCTGTTCTTGATTGATAGATCTGAATCTATGATGCACCTATGAAGAAAATGATGAAGAGGGATCTCTAGATCTGAAATGTATATGTATTTTCTAGATCTGATTATGGATTGTTTAGATCTGAGATGAGGCGAAATACTCTCTGAAGTAAGGGATGAAATCTGAGTTGTTTATCTAATCTGAAGAGCTGCACAGTCCTGAAAAGTTACAGATGTATACGCAAGTTCGCTACATCAAAAGCGCGTGTATACGCGGGTCTGCTTAAGGAAAAGCGTGTATGGGCAGAAAGGATTTTCTGAAGAATGCACTGAAGTATATGCAGGTTGGTCTATATGAAAGCGCGTACATACGCAGGTTCAGTGAAGTAAAAGCGCGTATGGAATCTAGGGTTTTACTGAAGTATGTGGTATGAAATATCTGATCTGTTCTGCTGTTTTACTGCTATTTGTCAATGATGTATTCATACAGAACTGGGTTGTTTGAATGATGAATATGCTGCTGATTATGTTAATTGAAGATCAAGTTGTTGGTTGATTGGTTGATGATTCAATGAATGAATTGATGGGGTTATAAGTTTCAGTTTGATGAATGTTGAGCTTAAATGTGTGGAGTGGGTCCAGTCTAAAAATATGATGAAAAGTGGCCTACAAGATGTGTTGTATGGAAGTTGTTGGATCCAGTATGAAAATTGATGAAACGTGGTCTGCAGAGGTGCTGAAGGTCGAAGCCTTCAGTGAGGGGGTTGTAGCTCCCCTCCAGTGGTAGCTGGTAAACGAGAGCAGGGGGTAGTAGCTCCCTTCCAGGAGAGGCTGGTAAACGAGAGCAGGGGGTTGTAGCTCCCTTCCAGGAGAGGCTGGTAAACGAGAGAAGGTTGTAGCCTTCTGCAGGTGGGTGCCTGCGTGCTGGTATGAGTCTGCACCAGTACATGGTTGTAATATGTTTTCTCTATAATAAAATATTGAAGGCTGAGACAACGGCAGCGGTGGTTTTCTCCCGACTTGGGTTTCCACCTAAAATCTTGGTGTTCATGTGTGTTGCTTATGTGTGATGGTTTATTCTGTTATTACTGCTCATGCTTACTGTTTATTGAACATCTAATGAATGAATGATGGAACGATATAAGTGAAAAATTATCTGCATAATAAGATTGTTGGACATACGCATGTTTTATTAAGTATATCCGCGTGTATACGCGAGTTGGATACATGAAAGTCGCGTATGTGTTTTCAAGTAAGAAAAAGTAAAAAGTCTTGAGTATGCCCTAAATACTGATTCACCCCCCCCTCTCAGTATTTTTCCCAACAGTTCTGGTGATGATGGAATTTTTCAAAATACATAAAGGTAAAGAGGTTGTATAATAAGACTATGCATTGTAGATGTTCCTCAGGAAAGGGTGAAGACCAAGTGAAAGCATATGATCGGCCAAACAAATGGTGATGATGGAATGAAAAAACCAATCCTCATCTGGTAGAAGAGGCAGATAAAAGGGCAATCATAAGAGGTGTAATGGGGATGGTTTCATTTTTTACACAAGCTTGGAACATGGGAAACTATGCTTGAGAGTGGTTTCATTTTTACATAAGCTTGAAATAAAGACAAACTAAGCTTGGAATAAGTTTGCATGCCCCCAACGTAATGACTCAATTTGAGGTACATGCCCCCTAAGCTTCATCTCATTCACCTAGGTAGACTAATGGTTACTAATAGGTGGATCGAATGAAGGTTAATTTACGAGATCAAGTGAAAGTCTCAACTGGGAATTTACAATATCAAATCAAAGACTCAAATTAGAAGGGGATTTATTTCTTTTTTTGATGATCTTGACACAGGAAAATAACTATGCTCATGGCACCTTATTTCATTTTTTAACAATCTTGACACAAGACAAGGAACTATGCTCTAAGGACCTTATTTCATTTTTTAAGGATCTTTACACAAGACAAGGATTTTTTCTCCGGAACTTTGTTTCATGGCCCATAAGAGGTCATGGATTCCAAGAGGTTCTCATTAGACAAGAGAAAAACACTATGGAAATTAAGGTCCAATTCCCCCAATACATGACGCACTATAATATTGACCAGATCATCAGTAGACATGAGCACGGAATAGGTTGCCACATAATTAACCCATGGTGGGGAAGATACCACTTGCATGTAATTAAAATTTAGGGATTATGGTTGATTGAGAGCTAGATTAGGACCAATGAATTAAAGTTGATCAATGGTCACAATTCTTCCTTCGTGCGGGAAACGTATCACATGAAAGAGAGAAGAGACAAGAGCTCCCATGACATAAGTATAGTCATGACCAAGGAGTAAATTAAAATCCAAGGAGCCTTGGAAAACTATCATGTCTATATAGACAATCTTTCCTCCCAAAGTAATAGGAAAATTCAAAGGGATCCCTAATAGTTGATTGATTCCTCTGTTAAAAGCTAACAAATTCAGGGTAACAGGCATAAGCTGTGGAGAACCGAAATCTTTCCAAGTAGTTGAGCACAAAATACTAACATATGCACATTCATCTATTATTGTTCTAGGTACGACCACATTATAGGCTTGTACTTTGATCTCAAAGGGAACGTAAAAGGGAAGAGGATATACTGCGAGGAAAATCTAATCAAAGGAAGCAACCAGACTACTTGGAGGTGGTGTCATGGGAACAGGAGAAATTTCCCTTGTACTTTGGGAACGAGATGATTTTCCTCTAATTCATGGGAATCTTAAGAAACAAAAAGATCCTAACTGGTATGCGGTTCACTCTCTATAGGAAAGTTTTGATCAACTGAAGGTGGAATCAAGTCAACCATTTTCTCAACCAATGGGTGGTCGGGAATGGACTCATGGGATTCACTTTTGAAGAGAGGGGGATTGACTAGAGGTGAATTCTGATCAATCACTTGATCAACTAGTGGAGGATCAAAGGAAAGCTTCCAATATCTAGCAAGAATACAAGGATGAGAAATTGTAAGATTTTCCAATACTTTGGAAGATTCATCCATATATGGACAAAGGTGAATGAGAGGGTTCCCTTCACATAACCTACATGGAAATTCGACTTTACCCTTTTTCCCATAGAATTTTTTATCACTAGTTGAGGTTTTATCACCAGCATGATTTGCAGAGGTTGATGAGAAAGGCCGACGTGAGCTTGTGGAACATACTTCTAATATCCTGGGAACATTAGGACAATCCCTAAGAAGGTGGTCACCCTTTCATAACTTGCAAGGGAATTTGACTTTGTGGGACTAATTGGAATATTTTTCAACATCAATTGAATTGGTAGAAATCGTTGTTTGGTTTCCCCCTTGCTTATTTTCCTTCTTCTTCTTCTTAGCTTCTAGGTTACTAAAATCTAGACTTTTAGCGGGTGAAGAGGAAGAATGGGGTGAAGAAACAAGCAAAGAAGGCAAGGGGTCAACTTTAGGATCAACATGAGGTTGAAACTGTTCAGGTGGAAGAGAACTTGGTTGAGAAGTAGCTTGGACATTTGGAACCATGGGGGTTGAAAATAACCAAACTGGCAAACCAATGGTTAATTCCTAGTAGGGACAATGTTGCCATATAGGGAGCGCCAACATTTGAAAAATAAGGAAAAGGACTAGGATTCCCATCTCAGGGGATTCCTTGAGTAGTAAACTCAGGAAATATTGCCATTAGTTTCAACCTATGATATAATAAGGAGTTGTGCATGGGTTAGATGTTTTGGTGGACAGTAAATTTTAAAATTTAACAATAAAAATAAATAAAAAAGGGTTAATCAAGGAAAAATTATTACCAAGAAACCGTGGACTACAATATACACCTTGGCAATGCAAGGACTTGACGTACGACAATCAATATCCTTGAATGTTGTGTTTGGTGTATCATAGTTTATATGGTGGCCGACTTTGTTACCTGTGACAGGATAACAACCTTGTGGGGTCTCCCAAAATATACTCGACGGTACGTGGGAGCTCAATCCGTAGTAGCATTTTCTAATGTGTAACTATTCAAATCATAAGACTAATTTGCGCTTTTCAAAGATACAAAAAACACTCAAAGAAAGAAATCATGCAATCAAGGAAAATAAAATATTTCAAGGATCAAGACGCAATAAGGTTTTTACAAAAGAGACCCAAAAAATCTCTATTTTCTAAGACCAACATGATCCACCAATTAACACTAGTGGTTTGCAGCACGTCCATTCCAACAAAAACTAGCACTGGTAGTGCGACTGTATCTATTAAAAAGCACACTGAGCAAGCAAAAGAGGGATAAAACAAGAAATATATGAGGAAAAAATTTAGACTTGATACCTTAAAACACTTACAAGTCAAAATAAAAACTAAAAATCAAGCCAAACAAGTGGCCGTTCAGTGGTTGGCCAAACTAAGCATGAATACAAAAAAAAAAAAGAGGGTGAAAAGGGTGTAAAGTCCCCAGTGGAGTTGCAAATTTGTTACGCGGGAAAATCCCTTCTTCAGAAAGAAGCGATCTCTCTAGCCCAATGAATGGATCTTGTAACAACCGTGACAAAGGATGTAAGATTTCCTAGTTTAACATTGAAATAATGCGAGAGAGGGAGATGGTCTACCTCACTCCTTATGTAGTCATTTCCTTGATGTCGACGATGATCCTTTCGATTTTAGGCTCATTCCCCGCTATGTATTCTACGTTCAAATAACTGTAAGAAATATCATACAAAAATAAGCAAAAGGGAAGCTTACCACTGATGCCTTGATGTTGGAGGCCTCCTTTAGAGTAGATATTGTAGAATTATATGCACTAAGAATGCATATTTCCTAGATCCACCTGATCTCACACTATTTAACCTTATGCAAGATACTGAATCTATTCCACTTGTTAATATTTTGTGGAAAATTTAATTGCACACACATGTAAAGCATAAATAAAATAATCGCACATAACACAGTTGTTTTTAACCGGGAAAGCCTGAAGCTGAAAACCCCAACAATATATTATGTATCATGGAATCATATGACAATCCTCATACAAAGCTTATCAAGCTCTCAGTACAGTACAATCGTCATACAACAATCAGGAACAATATTACAAATCCATGAACCAATCTCTGCTCCTGCTAGCCTGCCTCCACTACACAATCCCTACTGAAGAATAGCTCTGAATGAATTCGAATTATTCTTGCCTTGACTACACAATCCTCATTGAAAACTCCGATGTGTGTTTGATGCAATCAATGCATCACTATAGTGACAACAGATAATCCATCTTGCCCTTTCACCTATCTCTCCACTGGGTCTCCACTGAAATTGCCATGCACTGTAGTTAACTGTTGTATTGTTCAGTTGATTAATGAGTTATTATTTTTGAATTAATTAACTAATTAATTCACTCCATTCTCACTAGTTTATCATTCAGTTAGACTAGATACAACTAGCTCAACTGAGTCTAACTGAATTAAACTGAATACAACTCCATAACTACTCTTCCAACTATGTCATAACTATGCCACTTGAGTTCTAACTAAGTCCTCCATGCATTAGCTCCAGTAAACCCTTGGGAATTGCGTAAATCCCTCAGTCCACTAATGTGCCACATATGTGCACTGAAACAAAGTGCTCCAAGAGAATAAGTTGTTGTTTAGTGTCTGATTATTATTAAGAGCTAATAATAATCGACATGCATCTATTTTTAGATCAGCGATCTATAAAGAGACTTCACCCAATATTATAAAATTAGAACTTCATCTATTTTTCCAACTTGATCGACCATCCACAAATAGAATTTTGCAACTTCTGAAATATAATCATCATGTCTAAAAATAGACTTGCACCAAAAATAGCCTGCGGGCCCACTTAGTGAAGGCGACTCTTTTCACTAAGCTCATCATCTTGTTGAATCTCAACACTCCCTCTCAATAAGATAGGGATTATCCTTCACCCCGATCCTGCCTCTATGGTATTCTAATTTTCTATTGGTGAGTGCCTTCGTCAGAATATCTACATCCTGATCCTCTGTAGGAATGTACTAAAGCAACATGATCTTCTGCTGCACACAATCTCTGATATGATGATATTGGATATCAATATGTTTAGATCTATCATGAAACACAGGATTAACTGAGAGTTTAATGCAACTCTGATTATCACAATGTATCATTGTGGGATCTAAATCTGAACCGAACAAACCAACCAGGATCTTCCTCATCTAGATAGCCTCACATGCAGCTTTTTTTGTCTGTTGGGCTTCCTGCCCAATCTGCATCTGTGAAGCCATGCAACTTCACCTCATCTGTCTGTCTGTACCATAAACCATACTTAGATGTGCCCCTGAGATATCTCAGGGCATGCTTTCCTGCCTTCCAAAAGAGCTTGGTAGGCTTAACCATCGCTTGTGAAAGCTGGTTCACCTCATAGCATATGTTCGGTCTTGTATTGACTAAATACATGAGCAAACCCACCAACTATTGATAAATAGTGGCATCCACTACCTTTGCCGATGTAGCATCCTCTTTCTTCCAATTTCCTAGAAGAGGAGTGTCGATAGGTTTGCAACCTTGAATGTTAAACTTCTCCAGTATCTCTCGGGCATACTTGCCTTGAGAAACAAATAGTTCACCTTCCTGCTGCCATATTTCCAATCCAAGTAAATAATGAAGGAGGCCCAAATCCTTCATCTTAATCTCCTTTGCAAGATCTGCCTTGCATGAGTGTATCAACTGCTCATCACTTGTTAGTATTAAATCATCAACATAAAGTAAAATGATTAAAATCTTACCCTCCACCACAATTTGGTACAGGTTTGCATCTGCCTCACTCTTGGTGAAGCCAAGTCTAATGAAATAGTTGTCGATATGAGTGTACCAAGCATGGGGTGCTTGTTTCAGCCCATACAGTGCTCTTTTGAGCCTACACACATGCAACGCACTGCTAAAGATATCAAATCCTTCAGGCTACTCAATGTACATCTCTTCCTCAATGATCCCATTAAGGAACACAATCTTCACATCCATCTGATGAATGTGCCAACCCATCTATGCTGAGAGAGCAAGGATGGTCCGTATGGAAGAATACTATGCGACATGTGCAAATTTTTCTTCATTTTCAATCCCCTCAATCTGTGAGAAGCCCCAGGCAACAAATCTTGCCTTATACTTCTCGACACTCCCATCAGCAACTTGCTTTACCTTATAGATCCATCTTGATCCTACAACTGATTTTCCCACCGGCCTTGGAACAATCTCCCAAGAACTGTTTCTGACAATGGAGTCATACTCCTCCACCATGGCATCTACCCATGTGGGCTTCTTCACTGCTTCTTCGAAATAATATGGCTCTGTCATGATACAGTTTCTCATAAGAGCCATGTATCCAGTAAATCGGTCAGGTGACTATCTCTGTCTGCGCTGTGATGTAGGGACTCCTACATTCTGTGCCGCATCAAGCTTCAGTCTCTCAGCTTCTGTGGTACGATTTCTTCCTTGTCTGATGTTTGGTTCTACATGAGTGGACTCCTCCACTCCATGAATCTCCTCCTATGGCTGATCCACATCTAGAGGCTCATCTTTGGGAACAAGAAGTTCCTCCTCTGCATGCAAGCATAGGTCCCTCTCAAGCAACAACTTCATGGCTTTCACCTCATTGAATTTTATATCTCGTCACAGAACAGTCATTAAACTGTTTGGAAAATACACACGATAGTTATGGGGTGTTTCTATGTACTCCACAACTATCCCAACTTCTGCAGTCGGCTCCAGCTTCTTCCTGGCGTCCTTCATCACATGAATGTAAATAGGTGAGTCAAAAATATTCAAATGAGAAATATCAGGCTTCTTACTAGTAAAGGCTTCTTCAGGTGTACTCATGCCAAGTACTCTATGAGGACAACTATTTTGCACATAAACCACAGTGTTGCATGCTTCTGCCCACAAGTGCATCGATAGGCCTTGGTCATGCAGCATCGCTCGTGCAACACCCACGATCGTTATGTTCTTCCTCTCCGCGACCCCATTCTGTTGTGGGTTATGAAGTGCTATGAGTTCTCTTTGAATTCATTCTTTACTACAGAAGTATTTGAATTCGCCTGAGATGTATTCACCACTATTATCGCTCTGTAGAGCTTTCACTTGCTTCCCCGACTCCTTCTCCACCAATGCCTTGAACTCACAGAACTTTGAGAACGTTTCACTCTTCTTCTGCATGAAGAATATCTAGCATCTACGAGAATAGTCATCAACACATATAACATAATACCTGTGTTTTTTTGTTGAAGCAACCAAGAAAGGTCCACACACGTCTGTGTGAATTCTCTCCAGGATCACCGAAGCACTGTTCTCCTTCTCATGAAAGGTGGTCTTCACAAACTTACCCATAGTACATCCCTTGCACTGATATGACTGTGCAAGAGTACCCTTGGGAATTCCAGTAGAAATTTGCTGCAAAATATTCAAAGCACCATGGTGAAGATGGCCCACTCTCTTGTGCCATAATTCGCCCTCATCCTGGCTCACCAGTTCTTCTGCTTTGCCACATTGCAACACACCCATCTACCTCCAGCTTGTAAAGATTCTTAGTTCGAACCCCTATCTTCTTGGTTTGACCTGTTGTTTTATGTCGAAGGAAGGCTTTTCCCTCACTGAAAATAACATCATAACGTCTATCTTCTAGCATTGCGACTGAGACCAATTTCTTCTTCAGACCTGTAACATGCATAACATTCTTCAACAAGAATATATTACCAGAATCCCTCTCAAAGGTAATGGTCCCAATTCCAGTCGCACTGTACCAACCATCGTCACCCATCTCTATATGCATATGGAGGTCCTTCTCCTCCAAGTCACTAAACAACTCTTTGTCTCCCGTCATATGGAAAGACGCACCACTATCAAGATACCACACCGATCCCATATAGTTTGAAACCAAGCAAGCGATCAAGAAGAAATCAAGTTAAAATTATGAGGCTAAGGCCTCTCCAACTGTAGATCTAGCAACCTTCTTGTTCTTCTTCTTCTGTGGATAGTTAGTGGCGAAATGTCCATGTTCGTGACAGTGAAAACACTTCACTTTGGACAAATCTTGCTTCTTGCCTTTAGCATTGAATTTTGAAGGATGTTTCTTCCCCTTCCCTTTCTTTGCTTTGACAGTCAAAGTGAAATTCTCTTCATCTTCATTCTTCGATGAAGATCCATCCCTGATACCCCAACTTATCTCCTCCTGCATAAGATCCGACCAAAGTCGCTCCCATCCCGGCAGTTTCTCGCGTCCATTGCAAAATATTCGTAGCTATGAAAACTCTTCGGAAGCCCAAGGAGAGCCAATATCACCAATTATTCATCATCAATAGTAACCCCCACACTTCCCAGTTCATCCTTGCAGTGGACAAACTTCGTGAGGTATTTTGGAATACTGTCGCCTTTATCCATTTTTATTTTTCTGAGCTTGTCTTTAAGCGCCAACTTCCTCTGGTCACTTCTGCTTTGGAACAAGTATGTCGAAGCTTTCCACATTAATAATGGAGTGGATTTCTCATGAAGGCTGGACACAAGATGTTCCTTCACAGCTTCCAACAGAATCCTCCTCGTCTTTGTTGTCTTCTTTTGCCATGCGTCAAGTAATGCAACATCGCTAGATCCTGGCTTAGGAACATCGCTATCGATGGACTCCTTTAGTCCATTATCCTCCAACACTGCCTCCATCTTGTCCTTCCAGGCTATGTAATTCGAGCTCCCATCAAAGGCATACTCCAATCGCAACCCATTGAAAGCCATTTCAATGTATACTCAACTTCTGCACCAAGAATCTTCTATAGCAAATTTGAATTTCCCACCAGCACAAAGTCACTTTACAATTGCAATCTTCAATCAACAATTCTCTGATACCATGTAGAAATTATATGCACTAAGCATGCATATGTCCTACATCCACCTGATCTCACACTATTTAACTTTATGCAAGATACTGAATCTATTCCACTTGTTAATCATTTGTGGAAAATTTAATTGCACACACATGTAAAGCATAAATAAAATAATCACACATAACACAGTTGTTTTTAACCAGGAAAGCCTGAAGCTGAAAAACCCAACTATATATCATGCATCATGGAATCATATGAAAATCCTCATACAAAGCTTATCAAGCTCGCAGTACAGTACAATCGTCATACACTAATCAGGAAAAATCTTGCAAATCCATGCACCGATATCTGCCTCCTGCTAGCCTACCTCCACAGCGCAATCCCTGCTGAAGAATAGCTCTGAATGAATTTGAATTACTCTTTCCTTGACTGTGCAATCCTCATTGGAAACTCCAATGTGTGTGTGATGCAATCAACGCATCACTATAGTCACAATAGATAGTCCATCTTGCCCTTTCACTTATCTCTCCACTAGGTCTCCACTGAAACTGCCATGCACTGTAGTTAACTGTTGTATTGTTCAGTTGATTAATGAGTTATTATTTGTGAATTAATTAACTAATTAATTCACTCCACTCTCACTAGTGTATCATTCAATTAGACTAGATACAACTAGCTCAACTGAGTCTAACTGAGTTAAACTAAATACAACTCATAACTACTCTTCCAAGTATGTCATAACTTTGCCACTTGAGTTCTAACTCAGTCCTCCATGCATTAGTTCCAATAAACCCCTGGGAATTGCGTAATTCCCTCAATCCACTGATGTGCCACATCTATGCACTGAAACAAAGTGCTCCAAGAGAATAAGTTGTTGTTTGGTTTCTGATTATTATTAAGAGCTAATAATAATCGACATGCATCTTTTTTTAGATCAGCGATCTATAAATAGACTTCGCCCAATATTCTAAAAATATAATTTCATCTATTTTTCCAACTTGATCAACCATCCACAAGATAACCATCTTGCCTTCTGAAATATACTCATTCATGTGTCTAAAAATAGACTTGCGCCAAAAATAGCCTGCAGGCCCACTTAGTGAAGGCGACTCTTTTCACTAAGCTTATCATCTTGTTGAATCTCAACACTCCCTCTCAACAAGATAGGGATTATCCTTCACCCCGATCCTGCCTCTATGGTATTCGAATTTTCTCCTGGTGAGCGCCTTCGTCAGAATATCTGCATCCTGATCTTCCGTAGCAATGTACTGAAGCAACATGATCTTCCGCTGCACACAATCTCTGATATGATGATACTAGATATCAATATGTTTAGATCTATCATGAAACACAGGATTAACCGAGAGTTTAATGCAACTCTGATTATCACAATGAATCACCGTGGGATCTAAATGTGAACCGAACAAACCAACCAGAATCTTCCTCATCAGACCTTCTCTGCATCTTTTTCTATCTGTTGGGCTTCTGCCCAATCCTGCATCCGTGGCTTGTGCAACTTCACCTCATTCGTCTGTCTGTGCTCTGCCCATACAGATGTTGCCCACAGATATCTAGTTACCACCTTAAAAAGGCTTGGTAAACTTCAACACTTAAGCTTAATGAAAGTTGGTTCACCGCATATTCATCAGGTCTTATGGCCAAACTAAATACATGAGAAAACCCACCAACTATCGATAAACAGTGGCATCCACTACCTCTGCCGATGTAGCATCCTCTTTCTTCCAATTTCCTATAAGAGGAGTGTCGATAGGCTTGCAGCCTTGCATGTGAAACTTCTCCAGTATCTCCCAGGCATACTTTCCTTGAGACACAAATAGTTCACCTTCCCGCTGCCATATTTCTAATCCAAGGAAATAATGAAGGAGGCCCAAACCTTCATCTCAAACTACTTTGCAAGATCTGCCTTGCATGAGTGTATCAACTGCTCATCACCTGTTAGTATTAAATCATCAACATAAAGTACAATGATTAAAAGCTTACCCCCCACCACAATTTGGTATAGGTTTGCATCCGCCTCACTCTTGGTGAAGCCAAGTCCAGTGAAATAGCTGTCGATCTGAGTGTACCAAGCACGTGGTGCTTGTTTTAGCCCATACAGTGCTCTTTTGAGCCTACACACATGCGACTTGCTGCTAACGATCTCAAATCCTTCAGGTTTCTCAATGTACATCTCTTCCTCAATGATCCCATTAAGGAACACAATCTTTACATCCATCTGATGAATGCGCCAACCCATCTATGCTGAGAGAGCAAGGATGGTCCGTATGGAAGAATACCGTGCGACAGGTGCAAAGTTTTCTTCATAGTCAATCCCCTCAATCAGTGAGAAGCCTCGGGCAACAAATATTGCCTTATACTTCTCGACACTCCCATCAATAGCTTGCTTTACCTTGTAGATCCATCTTGATCCTACAACTGATTTTCCCATCAGCCTTGGAACAATCTCCCAAGCACTATTTCTAACAATGGAGTCATACTCCTCCACCATGGCATCTACCCATGTGGGCTCCTGCACTGCTTCTTCAAAAGAAGATGGCTCTATCACGATACACTTGCTCATAAGAGCCATGTATTCAGTAAATCGGTTAGGTGACTGTCTTTGTCTGTGTTGTGATGTAGGGGCTCCTACATTCTGTGCCGCATCAAGCTTCAGTCTCTTAGCTTCTGTGGTATGCTTTCTGCCTTGTTTGATGTTTGGTTCTGCATGAGTGGAATCCACTCCATGAATTTCCTCCTGTGGCTGATCCACATCTAGACGCTCATCTTTGGGAACAAGAAGTTCCTCCTTCGCATGCAAGTGTAGCTACCTCTCAAGTGACAACTTCATGGCTTTCACCTCATTGAATTTTATATCCCGTCGCACAACAGTCATCCGACTGTTTGGAAAATACACACGATAGTTATGGGGTGTTTCTGTGTACCCAAAAAATATCCCAACTTCTACAGTCGGTTCCAGTTTCTTCCTGGCATCCTTCATCACATGAATGTAAACATGTGAGACAAAAATATTCAAATTATAAATATCAGGCTTCTTACCAGTAAAGGATTCTTCAGGTGTACTCATGCCAAGTACTCTATGAGGACAACGGTTTTGCACATAAATCGCAGTGTTGCATGCTTCCACCCACAAGTGCATCGGTAGGCCCTGGTCATGTAGCATCGCTCGTGCAACACCCACGATTGTTATGTTCTTCCTTTCTGTGACCCCATTCTGCTGTGGGTTATGAGGCGCTATGAGTTCTCTTCGAATTCCTTCTTTACTACAGAAGTCTTTGAATTCGCCCAAGATGTATTCACCACCATTATCGCTCTATAGAGCTTTCACTTGCTTCCCTGACTCCTTCTCTACCAATGCCTTGAACACACAGAACTTTGAGAACGTTTCACTCTTTTTCTGCATGAAGAAGATCCAACATCTATGAGAATAGTCATCAACCCATATAACATAATACCTGTGTTTTTTTGTTGAAGCAACCGAGAAAGGTCCACACACGTCTGTGTGAATTCTCTCCAGGATCAATGAAGCACTGTTCTCCTTCTCATGAAAGGTTGTCTTCACAAAATTACCCATAGTACATCCCTTGCACTAATCTGACTGCACAAGAGTATCCTTGGGAAGTCCAGTAGAAATTTGCTGCAAAATCTTCAAAGCGCCATGGTGAAGATGGCCCAATCTCCTGTGCCATAATTCGCCCTCATCCTAGCTCACCACTTCTTCTGATTTCCCACCATTGCAGTGCCGCCATCTATCTCCAGCTTGTAGAGATTCTTAATTCAAACCCCTATCTTCTTGGTTTGACCCGTTGTTTTATGTTGAAGGAAGGCTTTTCCCTCATTGAAAACAACATCATAACCTCTATCTTCCAGCATTGCGACTGAGACCAAGTTCTTCTTCAGACCTGTAACATGCATAACATTCTTCAATAAGAATGGATTACCGGATTCCATCTCAAAGGTAATGGTTCCAATGCCATTTTCACTGTACCGACCATCGTCGCCCATCTCTATATGCATCTAGAGGTCCTTCTCCTCCAAGTCACTAAATAACTCTTTGTCTCCCGTCATATGGAAAGACGCACCACTATCAAGATACCACACCGATCCCATATAGCTTGAAACCAAGCATGTGATCAAGGAGAAATTAAGTTCAAATTGTGAGGCTAAGGCCTTTCCAGCTGCAGATCCAGTAGCCTTCTTCTTCTTCTTCTTCTGTGGATAGTTAGTGGCGAAATGTCCATGTTCGTGATAGTGAAAACACTTCACTTTGGAAAAATCCTACTTCTTGATTTTAGCATTGGATTTTGAAGGATGTTTCTTCCCCTTCCCTTTCCTTGCTTTGGCATCCAAATTTCAATTCTCTTCATCTTCATTCTTCGATGAAGATCCATCCCTGGTACCCCGCCTTATCTCCTCCTGCACAAGATTCGACCAAAGTCGCTCCCATCTCGACAGTTTCTCCCGTCCATTGACAGAGTCTTCGTAGCTATGCCAAATATTCGGAAGCACAAGGAGAGCCAAGCTCACCAAGTATTCATCATCAATAGTAACCCCCACACTTCCCAGT
Source organism: Pinus albicaulis (assembly GCA_034641835.2). NCBI lineage: Eukaryota > Viridiplantae > Streptophyta > Pinopsida > Pinales > Pinaceae > Pinus > Pinus albicaulis. The sequence continues at coordinate 756,722,285 of CM076571.1, read as the reverse complement.
TCATCCTTGCAGTGGACAAACTTCATGAGGTATTTTGAAATACTATCGCCTTTCTCCATTTTTATTTTTCTGAGCTTGTCTTTAAGCGCCAACTTCCTTTGGTCACTTCTGCTTTGGAATAAATCTGTCAAAGTCTTCCACATTAAGAATGGAGTGGCTTTCTTATGAAGGCTGGAAAAAATATGGTCCTTCACACCTTCCAACAGAATCCTCCTCGTCTTTGGTGTCTTCTTTTGCCATGCGTCAAGTAATGCAGCATCGCTAGATCCCGGCTTAGGAACATCGCTATTGATGAAATCCTTTAGTCCATTATCCTCCAGAACTGCCTCCATCCTGTCCTTCCAGGTTATGTAATTCGAGCTCCCATCAAGGGCATACTCCAATTGCAACCCATTGAAAGCCATTTCAATGTATACTCAACTTCTGCACCAAGAATCTTTTGTAGCAAATTCGAATTGTCCACCAGCACAAAATCACTTTACACTTGCAATATTCAATCAACAATGCTCTAATACCATGTATAAATTATATGCACTAAGCATGCATATGTCCTAGATCCACATGATCTCACACTATTTAAATTTATGCAAGATACTGAATCTATTCCTCTTGTTAATCTTTTGCGGAAAATTTAATTGCACACACATGTAAAGAATAAATAAAATAATCGCACATAACACAATTTTTTTTAATCGGGAAAGCCTGAAGCTGAAAAATCCAAACTATATATTATGTATCATGGAATCATATGACAATCCTCATACAAATCTTATCAAGCTCTCAGTACAGTACAAACGTCATACACTAATCAGGAACAATCTTGCAAATCCATGCACCGATCTCTGCCTCCTGCTAGCCTGCCTCTACTGCGCAATCCCTGCTGAAGAATAGCTCTGAATGAATTTGAATTACTCTTGCCTTGACTGTGCAATCCTCATTGGAAACTCCAATGTGTATGTGATGCAATCAATGCATCACTATAGTCACAACAGATAGTCCATCTTGCCCTTTCACCTGTCTCTCCACTGGGTATCCATTGAAACTGCCATGCATTGTATTTAACTACTATATTTTTCAGTTGATTAATGAGTTATTATTTGTGAATTAATCAGCTAATTAATTCACTCCACTCTCACTAGTGTATCATTCAGTTAGACTAGATACAACTAGCTCAACTGAGTCTAATTGAGTTAAACTGAATACAACTCCATAACTACTCTTCCAACTATGTCATAACTCTGCCACTTGAGTTCTAACTAAGTCCTCCATGCATTAGCTCCAGTAAACCCTTGGGAATTTTGTAATTCCCTCAGTCCATTCCAACGATGTTCCATATGTTGACTAAAACAAAGTGCTTTCCAGGAATAAGTTGTTGTTTAGTATAAGTTATATTAAGAGCTAATAATAATTGACATGCATCTATTTTTAGATCAGCGATCTATAAATAGACTTCACCCAATATTCTAAAAATAGAATTTCATCTATTTTTCCAACTTGATCAACCATCCACAAATAGCATCCTGCAACTTCTGAAATATAATCATCATGTCTAAAAATAGACTTGCACCAAAATTAGCCTACGGGCCCACTTAGTGAAGGAAACTCTTTTCACTAAGCTCATCATCTTGTTGAATCTCAACAGATATCCAAGTACAAGACACACTCTTCAATATGTTCTCCTTCTTCATCAAATTGATAGCATGTAGGCGCATTCAGGCAGAAGAAAGGCAATCAACATTGACCAACCAATACTCACTAGAATGGCACTCAATTATAGCAGAGCTGAGGAGGTTAAGGATCCACTAATGAGGGGGAAATGCCTTATCTCAAAGGGGAATATATTTGGAGATAAGTTCAAGGGTAAAAAATGGGAGTACCATATCCTCAACCGACAAGTACAAGAACTATGTTCTCGAGAATTCTAGAGGTCGACGATTCTGCTCTATTTTTGGGTAACTTTCCTGAAGAGGAACAACGTGAATTTACTATTGATTCCTGCATTGGAAGGGTTGTTCACGGGTTAAGGACAAGGTGACAAGCATGAGGTTGTCAAGGGAAGAACCACGTTGGGCTTGTAAAATAAGGTTTTATACAAAATTTTGTAGAGAAGCTTCAAGGAATTTCTAGTTTAGGTCTTTAGGGATATCTTAATCATGTTATCCAGGATGAACAAGTTTATATAGATTTTGTCTCTTTGGAACATTTGTGACATGCTAGGCACAAAAGACGACACTTAGGATAAGACCTAAGGAATGAAAAAAATACTATGTAACAATACACATCACATAAAACTACATCAGCCCAAAACATCAATTTTACGTTCTTGAAAAACATCATGGAACGTACCATATTTAAAATTGTCCTGTTCATTCTTTTAGCTACACCATTCTGTTGGGCATTGTGAGGCACGATTGTTTGATGTTTGATCCCATGTTGGCGAAGATATTTTTCAAATTCATTTGAAGTGTTTTCTTTTCCATTATCAGTGAGAATAGAGACAATATGAGTTTGTGCATCATTTTCAATCCATGCATGAAAGTTTTTGAATGTTTGAAAAGCATCAGATTTATTCTTCAATAAGCAAACCCAACACATTATGGTGTTGTCATAAAAAAATGTCATCATATATTTATTTCCATTTGAAGAAGGAATAGGCATGGGACCACATAAATCTGAATGAATAAGGTCAAGTTTTCTATGTGCTCTGGAATGTGACTCATGAAAATATTGTTTGCTATGCTTTCCTAGAATACAAGCATCACATTGCTTAAGTATCCTAGGAATTGTAAGGAAAAAAGTAGCACCATTTTTCTTCAACAATCAAAGGTTGTCATAGTTCAATTGTCCAAATATATCATTCCATAAAAGACCTTATGGGAATGTACCTTCATCATAGTGAGAACTGAATGAAATTTTTTGTACACGAGTAGAGGTACCTTGCAACTTTAGAAGTCTTTCTTCTTCTATCCATGTCATGAAAAGTGAGTGATTTGATGCTTTTTGACCTCAACCTTGCCATCAATCATATGAATGGAGTGTCCTTACCGATGGGTATGGATCAAATACAACAAGTTTCTCCTCAAATCTAGGAGGTATAGAACCTCATGTAGAAGAAAGTCTGAAAGACTAGGCTGTTCGAGCCTGATTGTACCAAGCCCTCAGATGGCTTGAGTTTTGATTTGTATGAAAATTATACTACTCCATCAATCTTGTTAGTAAATTCTTCAAAAAAATATTTTCTAAAAGTAATGTGACACGTTGTTTCTGAATCAAGCAAGAATAATTTTCCCAAGAAGAATGCCAAGCATTAAACAAGTCTTCATTCACTACAATATTACAATGTGCCACAACATAATGAGTGGATTCATGTGCTTTACCTTTATATTTGTCATGAGTTTTACCTTTTGATTCATTTATTTCCTTCTCAATTCTTTCCCAAGGTACCTTACATGTGGATGCATCATGTCCATCTCTATTGCACAGTGTGCAATGAAGATCAGATTTTTCTCCTTGAAATTGTCTGCCTTCCCTGCCTCAAAAATTTATTCTTCCTCTTCCTCTTTGGCCACCTCTTCCTATAAAAGAATATTGAGCATGATTATTCTCTCTATTTGTAAGACACACAACTTCTTCAGAAGACCAAGGAGTTGTATTATTCCCAAAAGCGGTTTCTCTCTCTGTAAAATTCTCCTCAAGGGAGTCAAAGGTAATCTCCTTGAGGTTTCCACTTGCTTACCATGACTCAAGATAATGTGAGTAAGTTGGATATAATTCATTGTCATAAGATATGAGAGGTATGTCTATTTGAACACCAGTGTTTTTAATTTCATGCATGACAGATCTTACTTCTGATGCTAAAGAAAGAGGGTCATCATTTTTAAATTCAAGACTCAATATTTTAATCATCAATTGAATAACTTCAAGTTTTGAGTGTGAGTCATAGAGTTCTTTCAACTTCTTCAAGGATTCATAAGCATTTCAGAATGGTGTAATATGGTGCTTCATTTACAGATGTTGCAATAAAGGCATAGGCCTTTCTTTTCTTGTTTTCCTATATGGAAATCTCATTGTCTAATGTATGCTTTGCAAGTGCATTTTCTTTGTCTCGTTCACAAATTCCTTAAACAACTCATTAAAAATGAGAGTGTGCTTGATTTTCTGGGACCACTGAAGATAGTTCTCCTTGCAAGAGAGAACAACTCCCATAATATATATGAGTGAATGCATTCTAATATGTACTATAAAAAAGCATTCACTCTACTGCCACTATGCCAATACTATAGAAAAATGAATTATGTTGCTAATTTGTAATTTTATCTTTTTTAATACAATAGACGTATATTTGGGGAAGACTGTATATGGGGAAGTTTTTAATTGGGGAAAGTGGGATATGGGGGAGGTGTTATTGGGGGAGGTTACCGCATGAGGGACGTTGATACCACAGGTGGGAAAATTGTGTAGACAACGTAGAGAGGGGCTGACTGTGCGAGTGGGAGCACCGTAGAGCAAAGGGCTAGTAGGATGTGTATATTGTGGAGGGCCTATATATCTGGGAGGATGATGTTTGGGGAAGGTTGATGTGGAGAGGCCAATTGTAGGTGGATATGGAGGGTCAAGGGTAACGCAATATTACAGGTGGGAGCGCCGAGGAGGAGCCACGGTGGGAGAAGAGCCACGATTCATCTGCGAGAAGTCTGCGAGGCATGTAGGTGGAGTCGTATATTTCGTGTGGAGTATTGTATTACAGTGGTAAAGTGTATTATATGGAGGTGAGGCCCGTATTATAGAGGAGGTGAGTTGAGGGGTATATGAGGATGAGGGAATGTGAGTAAGTGCCACAAGGAGGGCCGACTGCAGATATGCATGGAGCCCAAGCAGTATTTTAGTTTTCGATTATGAATGGAGTGCAGATAGGGCATCAATGTATAGAGTAGCCTTGACTATATGAGAAGTCGAGATATGAGGAGTCGATATGGCAGTGTTTGAGGTGACTAAATGAGAGGCAACGCTGAGAGGTGGAGTGGGCCAATAGTGCGTGGAGCATAGTGGTATGAAGTTGCGTACATGAAAGAGTATGCTGAGTATGAGGAATGGACTGCAAATTGGAGACCAAGCAACGGGTTAAAAATGAGTCCACAACGTTCAGTGGAATCGACAAACTATGGAGAGCACAATGGGAATTGGCAAACTGGAAAAAAATTGGTATAAGGGAAAATAATATAGCAAGAATATGGCAGAGACAACCTTGCAAAGTGGAGGAGGGAGTTACAAGGGCAGGGAAGCCAAAAATGGAGTTGGCTCTGATACCATGTTAGACTAGGAAGTAACTCCAGCAAAACTAAATTGTATTTGCATTAAAGAGTTCACACAATTATATACATGGAGGTGAGACTCTTGGGATTCATCTCCCAGTGTCTCTTCAACTTCCGCCTCTCTTTATTTTCTATTTACACTAATTTACAATTTCACCCAATCCCTAGGATTAGGTGTCAACACTATCATCTCGAGGCTTAGCCAATATGAAGAAGATGTTGGGATACCCTCTCCAATCAATCCCCGCATAGAGAAATTCCAATGTGATGAATGCATGGTCATCCTCACTGCCCAATAACGCCAGTGCCTCGGGAGAAATCCTGGTGGGAAACTTCGACAAGCCCCTCTTGGGAATCATCTCCCCCAGATGCGCATCTAAACCTCAGTGATTGGCCTAGGAGGATGAAGATAAAATTTAGGCCTCGTCTATGGAAACCTCTCAAGAAATAAAAAAAAAGCTCAGAAGTGAAAGGGAAGGTATCTCTCACATGTCTCAATGCACGAAATCAATATAAAGCCATGAAAAATTGCCTCAAAAAAATGGCATACCATCTAATGTAATGTTGCATTAGAATCAAAGAATCAAAAAAATACAAAAGAGGGCAACTACTCTTCATCACTAATAGAGTGTGCAATGGTCATGAATAATAATGAGAGGCACCTAACCTCCTTGGGTGAAAAAGAAAAAATATTTAGCTGTCCACCACGAAACAAAAAAATTTGATGGACAGACTGCTCGAGGCCCGACATATCTCTGACAGGGAAAATTTGAAGGATGGAAATTTATTTTAAAGTTTAGAAACCTTGGAAAATCTTATTAATCCCCAATATGAAAATTGTAAAATGCTAGGTAATATTTTTATAAAAGCATTCAAATTTCTAATGACTTTATAGCCTTTATAAAGTTTTTGTGATAGTCTTTATAAAATTTTGGTCATTTTTAATGTAAAATAATTTTATCCTATAAAATTTGGGTGAATTTATTTTAAGAAAAATGGAAATTGGTGAATCTTGTTTTTGGAAAAAGCATGGAAAATTAGCCCATTTGCAAATATTAACCCCTAAAATTTTCCATGATCTTTGAGTGCATGCAATCTCACTCTCGGCTACACCATGGGGGACATCATGGAACTGGGGAAAGTCCTCCCCTCTCATGGATAGGACAGTGATAAGTTATATGTCCTCTTCAGTAGGCCTATACCAAGTCACAGGACTGACAAAGAAAGCATGCTCCTAGGCACTCCATCAACATTAGATGCGCCAATAAAACAAAGTGCGTCTTCAGGGATGTAGCCTCCTCATAGTACTTGAGGAGGCTTACATTTCTCAAGAGCACTCGAGTCGATGTAGTAATAGGGCGAGGGTATAAATCCCTCTACCTCTTTGTGGCCTGCCATGTTCAAACCATATTGTATGGGTCTGTCTGCTACTCCTGATGATGGTGCTACTCCCTTTGTTGATGTATTTGTTACATGATTGGAATTTAAAATTAGCCTCATACATAAAATACATTTATTTATTTATTAAATGAAACATATATTTATAAATATGGAAACATAACCTTCAATTAAAAAAAAAAAATTGTGATGCACATGAAACACAGTCATGCACCAACATTGGTGTGCTTTCAACTATAACCGTACCGCTATCGATGCACACATAAGTATGACATACCTCTTTTAGTTCATAGATTTAATTTTTTTATAGTGGTGTGGCACACTTGTGCACCGGTGCACACATATAACCTTTTTTCTTTGGTTCAGAACGTTCAGGTTATCGAATGCATTGAGCTACAACTACATCTTTAAATATTATTTTTGTGGTGTGTTTGGTAAATATAAGCACACTGGGTGTGACACACTGACGTACAATAAATCATATCTTTATTGGTGTGTTATAATTTAAAAAACACACCATAAAGAGCACGACGTGTTATGTTCACGCATCGACATGCACTGCACCCAGTGTGAGTTGAGCATATCGAACGCACCACGTAATGATTTTTTTTTTTTTTTTTAATAGTGGGAAAATTAACCAAATTTTCAAATCTAATATGAAAAAAACTTAAATTATAAACAAGCATAGACTTACCTAGACATTTGGTTGTCGGGGAGGAATTGTGGACACGTAATGGAGCAAAACAAATTTTAACACCATTTGAAAAATTGGAAACTCAAATAGTGAGCACAGTACGAAAAGATGGTGAGCAAGAGAAGCACCAACGTCAAGGCGCTTGCATGTGGAAATAGTGGCACAGGTGCTTCAAAGCTCTCCTACACCATAGATGGTAAAGATGAAAATTACGACCTGAAGGGTTTTTTTTTTTAACCCTCGTTCGATGTTTTAGCTAACTACACCAGGGTGGGATATTTCCAAAAGCATCATGCTTCTTTTTAATTAAAAAAATATCGCAGTGTGTTTCGTGAGGCCCCGGGATGTTTGTATACATGTGTCGCACTAGTGCTGTGGTTTTACTATAGCACCACTCTATTTTTAGAAATTTGATAACACCTAGTGGTGCTGTTTAGAAGAAGCCCCGAGGCATTTTAGTACATTTACCGCATCAGAGCATCATTGGAAAATAACACCACATTTTTTTGAAATCCAAAACTACAACAGTGCTCCTTAGTGGTATGCACCTGGTCATTTTTCTACATGAAGGGCACTAGTGCTATCTACTATTAAAGCACCGGTCTGTTGTATTGTTTAGTGCACCATGTTTTGTTTAAATACAAAAAATTAATTTTCCACGGTGCACCATCATATATGAAGCACTGGTGTTTGTATGTTTAGTAAAGCACCAATGTGTTTGTATATTTTAGATGCACCATCCAAAAAACATCTGCTAAAACATCCGCCCACCCACCTCCACTAGTGATCTATGATACAAACAATTTTTTTGGCTATTTTTATAGGGGCTTCTGTAAAAACCTCCACTAGAAGGTCTTTCAAAAAATTTCAAAAAATCTTAGTATCTTCATTTACAAGTCCTCTTCAAAAAGGTACTCTTGATTTTTAAATTTATTTAACGAGTTGAAAATAGTATCACGTGAACACATGTGTCTCCAAAATGAAATTGAAATATTAATTTTCCAACTTCGAAAAAAAAAAAAAAATACTAATTTTGCTTAAAAAAATAATCTATGTGTGTATATCATGCTCATATATATATATATATTACACATTTTATACTAAGTTATTCTACTTAAACACACATGTACCTCTTAAGATGTGTGAAAATTTGCAAGGACAAGTATTGCATTTAATGGAAAATTGAGAAATTTATATGAAACTAAAAAAATTGTAAAAAATAGCAATAGAACAACAATATAATTCTTCACATTTTTTATTTTTACTCCAAATCAAAATTGACAATGCTTATATGAATTTTGAGGGCTTCAACTCGATAAAAGAGGAAAACCTTGAAATTTCATCACTACATTTTCCCCAAAAGTTTAATGCGTCTTCATGCAATCACCCTACTATGCTTAGATTTCTTCTGCGTAATACACACTGTATGGGTTTGTTAGTTTGTCTATAGTGTGATTTTCTAGAGTTTTCTACCATCTCTGATAATCTTGAATTTGATTTTATTTGCAGATGTCAGCGTTCCCTTAGCTATATGTTGGTTATGTAGATGGTGCTAGTCATAGTTCTAGGAACCTTTCTTTCTCATCATGGGAAATATATGCTCTTGATGAAGAGTTAATGAGTCTACAAGGGATTTTTATTGGTTTCTAGACAAATAACATTGTTGAATATAATGCAGTGAACGAATTTTTATTTGATACTATTTCACATGGCATTCACCATTTAGTTTTTATTTCATGTGGCATTCACCACTCAGTTGTCAGAATCAATTCACAACTTGGAGTACAACATTTAAATAATGTCTATTCACTATGAAGTCCAAATTTTCTATGTATGTTTTTAAGGGTTCGCCACTTTGTACGACATTTTGATTACATCCAATATCAACATTTTCCTAGGAGTCTTAATAAATTAACAGATGCATTAGCCAATTTTTTATTAGACAGACATTTGCAACACATATAAATACACAAACCATCATCACATATTACGCAAGAGAGTATAATAAAACTAGAAGACATGCAAACATAGGAAACTATATATAATGTTTTTTTTTACAAAAAAATTGTCTCAGACACATATGGCCACATGACCTATAATATCATAATACATGTAGACAAAATATGGCTAAAAATCCTCCTATGCGTCTAATCCCTATGCTTCTCTCGACAACATACAATCACTTGAGCAACTTTGAATAGAAAACGACTGATACACTTTTGCACTCTTATGTTGTATGGTTGCAGAAGGATGGGGACCTCATTAATACATGTTTCTAGTATACTATGGGTCAAACCCTCAATATGATTCTCAAACTCGGTGAGTATCTTTGCAGTGTCAGGATCACCCATCTCCCCCTCTATCCCTACAACCTCAACTTGAACAATGTTAGAAAATTATATATTACAGAGCAATGCAACACATAAAATATGCAGAAAACACAAACACCCAAAACACATAAAATGAGAGAGACACAAATATACGTGGTTCACCCAGTTTGGGCTACGTCCACCCCGAACAGCCAATCCTTCCTTTCTATTATCCAACGAAATGAGGAGACATAAACTACAACAGATCTGCTATAATATCCTCTGTTCTCTCTCATAGTCTCCCTATCTGTTTCTCGCTTTAAGAATACATATACAATACACAACCGCAATACAATACCCTCATACAAAATGAGGGGTTGTCTTCTAGGGAAGAAAAACCCTAAATTAAACATAACTTCTACCGTCAGATCATCTGCCTAATGAACGGCCCAAATTGACTAGAAATTACAATACTTTTACAAGGGAAAGTTAGAAAAAGTTTCCTGCTACAATTGATGGCCTATTCGTTTCTTCTGTTCAAATGTGATGGCCTATTCGTTTCTTCATTTCAATTTTGATGGTCGTTTCTGTCCAGGGAGGCCAATTGGAGCATGGGAAAGCCAATTTATGTGCCTGGTGTGAATTGGTAGCCAACCATGGTTATATCCTCCCTTCATATTATGTAAAGTCGATAGGTTAAAGTGATGGAGCAAATTTAAAGTGCGTGAGGCCAATGTCAAATTTGTGACCAACTTTGGTTATGATCCTAATCCTTGTATTAAGGAACCTCTTGCGTTGCTACACTTCTTCAAGCATTGACTCCTTATAATATCACTAGTTTATGCAATTTTCATAGATTGCTAATTGTCCAACATGATAGCGGTTTTGTATATTGTGATTACTATGTGGAATTTTAAAAATAAAGCAAAAACTATGTGGAATTTTAAAAACAAAACAACAATTTTAATGATGCAGAATATATCTATAAAAAGTAAACAATCATTCTATCTCAAACAAATAAAAGTGACAGAAATTATACTTTTTAATAGAAAGAATATGTTAAAAAGAATGCTCCGTGATTTTTTATTTTTTATTTTTAAAGAGAAACATTCTTATTTATAAAATAATTCATTTTTTAATACTTTATGTTATATAAAATGATTTTTTTTATTATATAAAATGAAATTATTATATTTATAAAATGTTTATTATTTTTATATAAAATTACATAATTTTTTTAAAATAAATTTGTATCATTAAAAAAAAATGTTTAAAAATATTTTATAATTTTTAAATATAATTATCAGCTAGAAATATATAAAAAAGTATTGTTTTTATTTATTTTTATAAAATTATAATTACCTACTATTAAAAAAGAAATAATGCAACATAAATTAAATAATTTTATTAATATGGAAAAATATATGTTTGTCTCCTATATATATAATTTTTCTTATTTTATAATTTTAGTAAATTTAATATTTTTAACATTACATATTTTCTTTTATTCAATAATATATTATTAAAAAATAAATATAATTATAATTATTAAATATTTTATAATTTTAAAATATAAATATCACCTAAAAAATATAAAAAAATATTGTTTTTATTTATTTTAATAAAATTATAATTACTTACTATGAAAAAAGAAATAATACAACATAAATTAAACAATTTTATTAATATGGAAAAATATATGTTTGTCTACTATATATATTTTTTCTTATTTTATAATTATTGTAAATTTCATATTTTTAACATTTTATATATATATATATATATATATATATATATATATATATATATATATATATATTTTATTCAATAATATTATTACAAATTTAAAACTCTTCTAGGCTTTTGATTTTGCAGCTTTTACAGAAAGCATATAGTAAAAATTAAGCAAACCCACTTATAAAATAACACTAAAAATTAGATTTCAGTAAAAAATTCTATCGCTCTATATAAAATCCCATAAAGAGAACTAATATTTTCATGAAAAATTATTGCATAAATAACCTGAGTTTGTAAAAAGTTAAAACTCTCATGAAATTGGATTGTTTTCCTAGACACTACCAAAAATCCCCAAATTAAAATGAAGCATTGCTTTATTGCGATGTCAATCATTTATTTTAAAACCTTCATAAAATATTCCATAATTTCCAAATTAAAATGAATTTAGTCATTTATTTGAACTCCTTGAAACCCTCATGAAATATTGCATAATCCCCAAATTAAAATGAATTACCGTCAATCGCTTTGTGTTGAATTACAAACCTATAAATTAATCAACCCCAACCATAAACCGTTGTACATTCCTGTAAAAAACATATGTATGAAACCAAGGTATCGACAGCATATGATTATGTTCTTAATATGCACAGCAAAATTAATAGAGCTGAAAATGAAACAAGGATAAACGATGACAAAAAGGCAGGGTTGCAGCAGATTGACCAAAATTCTATCCCGCAGATATGATAAACGAATGTCCTGACAACAGACTCGCTTGTAAAGTGTAACGGGCTCGCTTGTCTAGTATTTAATATGTTCCGGCTCGCTTGATAGGAGGAATGCCCAAGTGTAGCAGTCACACTTAATAAATATAACCCTGCTAGCTTGTAATGTGATCCGAAGCCAAAGAGTCTGTGAAGACTGAACTAAGGATTGTCGATTGAAAAAAGGATTGTCCAGGCGAAAGCAGGCTCGCTTGTCTTAGAACTTCCAGGCTCGCTTGATGTAATATGTTCCGGCTCGCTTGATAGAAGGATTGTCCAGGTGTGTAGCAGTCATTCTTAATAAATATATCCATGCTTGCTTTATATGTGATCCGAAGCCAAAAAGTCTAAGAAGACTGAACCCCAGTAGAAAGACAAAAAACAAAAAACAGTTAAGTATATTAGCAGTGCAACATGATCATGGAATGGGAATAGAGGATTCCCGAGTCGGATTTCCATCTCTGTAGTGTGTGATCATCATCACCCCAAATTCAAGCAAAAAACCCTTTTTTGATAACCCATCCGCCCGAGTATTATTTTCTCTAAAGATATGATTGATTGGCGGGCAATTCATCCTTCTCCATAGTCTCTGTGTTCTGTCGAACCAACCTTGGAGGTTCGGTGATAACAAATGAAATTTGTTGGTGATCCATCCAATGACCAGATTAGAGTCCCCATAAATATTGAAATCCTGAAGAAGTTCCGATGCCGCCCAAAGTCCTCTCCAAAGAGCCATGATCTCGGCCTTATTATTAAACCTGGGGCCACCGTTCCAATAGATATGGATTCGATCTCGGATTGACAGTTTTATCCATACTCCACATCCAGTATAACCCTCCACAGAAGCCCCATCAAAATAGATTGCGGGAATGGCAATCACATGCAGTCTAATGCGATGTGAGTAGTCTACCACCGACACCACATATTGTGGTCGGTCAATCATCCATCTGTTAATGGCCTCATATACCTTGTTCAGCTGGAAGGGTTTGTTTTCAAAAATTAGCTGGTTTCAGGCCAGCCAGACCTCCCATATAAGGAAGAATTGGAGCGAATTATAATTTGACTTCAATTTGTCCCATTCAACAGCCGAAGATAGGAAATCGTCAGGACACCATAAAGGATTCATTAAAAAGGCACTGAATAACCTCCATAATCGTCGAATGATTTGACATGAAAAAAATAGATGTGAGATAGTTTCATCCTCCCTACAGCAAATTTCACATCGACCTGGGCCCTGTTGACCCCTCTTCTTGAGGTTCTCCCATGTAAGAATTTTCCCGCACCAAACCAACCACCCGAAGATAGTTATTTTCGTAGGAATTTTCCTAGAAATCCTTGGTCGCTACCATTTGAGAACTGGAAATGATGCCACGATAGATATCTTGAACAATGATCATATTATCCATAAGAGGACCATTCCAATTAATCAGATCACCTCCAGGAGCGTAACAAAAACCAGCTCCCCACAATTCATTACGAAGCAGATCCCATTCGGCAGCGACCTCCCCAATCAATCCCAATTGATTCGCATTCTTGAAAATAGGAGCAGCAAAAGACCATTCACGAATAGTTTGGGAAAGAAGATGTATACCTCTGTGTGCCAGAGAATGAACCAGTTGTTGGGAAGGGCCTGTACAATTATGTAGATAGAGAATGCGTTGGAATCCAATTGGAATGCGACCCCCGTCTCGAAATTGCCAACATAGACGATGATCAAAATATCTCAGAATTTTCTTGAAACTGCCCCAAATGGCAAATATTTTCCGAGGAAAAGAAATATCATGACAGTTGAGTCGAAATAAAATATCCCCATCAATATATTTGGATCAAATAATGGTGTTCCATATGCTCGTACCGATGATGGCCCGCTAAAAATATTTCATCAGAAGAGCACAATTGAATACACGGGCATTCAGAATGCCCCAACCATCCATATCCTTGGGCCGACATAATAATTCAAATCTGCAAAGATGATATTTTGTATCCATATTAGCACCACCCTAGAGGAATTTGGTGATAATATAATTTAACTTCTTAATGATACCATCCGGAATATAAAAAAGATGACTCCAGAAAACTATCATTTGAGACAATACAGCTTGTATCATTATAAGTCGTCCCCCCACGGATAGCCAGCGATGAGTCCACCTGCCAATGCGGGTCTTGAATTTATCTACCATCCAAAGCCAGTCACGATTCTTGTAACTGCATGGTTTGACTATATATCCCAAGTATTTGAGACCAAGTGTTGCCAATCTGTATTCCACACCCAGAAAATCTGCAATCAACCTTATCTCTTGTATGTCCCCAAATTCATAAATTAGAAATGATTTGCTCCTGTTAATACTCAAGCCTGTACCAGATTCAAAGCGCAAGAATATTATATGTATATAGAACCAAGAGTTTCTAATGAGATAACCAAATATTAATAGATCATCGACAAATAGAGAATGAGTCGAGGATACAGATTGTGAGAAAGCAAAACCCTTTAAGTAACCCCTTTGTTCAGCATTGTGCATGATCTTGCTAAATCCATCCATTATGAGGATGAAGATTAGCGGAGATAGAGCGCATCCTTGACGTAAACCATGACCTGCTTCAAAAAAAATTGTCGGAATACCATTCACAATAACCACATATCTAACAGAATAAATACAAGACATAATCCAACGAATAATCCAGATTGGAAGGCCAATTTTGAGCAGAGTAATTCTAATGAAGGACCAATCCACAGAATCATATGCCTTATGAAGATCCACTTTCATCATCAAGGCCTCCTTTTTATCTGAGTGCATTGAATGAAGCACCTCCTGTGCTATGGCAATAGCATCATGTATTGATCGACCTTCTAGAAAACCATATTGTTCCTTCGAAATATGCTGAGACAAACAACCTTTAATACGATTTGCTATGATCTTGGAGGTAACCTTATAGATAAGATTACAAAGAGATATCGCCCTGAAGTCTAAGAAAGATTAGGGATCCGAAATTTTTGGGATAAGGGCAATGAAAGTCGAGTTCAGATTTGCAGGAATATGTCCCTGAGTACGGAATACCTCCATTAAATCAGTAAGCTCCCCTCCAAGAAGATAAAAAAAGTGAATAAAAAATTTTGCAGGCCACCCATCCGGCCCTGGGCAACTTATCATGAGGAAAATATTTGAGGACCCGAAGAACCTCCTTCTGGGTGATGCATTTATCAATCAGCGCAATGTCCTCAACATCAAAATATCTGTTGGTATGATCGAGGACCCATGTCTAATTCTCAACACTTATCAACTAATCTTTCATATAAAAGGAAGAGAAATATGAAAAGGCTTCCCTTTGGATCTCTGATGTAGTGTGCGCGAAACTGTCATCAAGCCTTTTAATCCGCCAAATGGCATTGTGATTCCTTCTGTCATTTGCAGATTTGTGAAAGAAATGTGTGTTGAGATCGCCCTCCTTCAACCATGTTATCCTGCTTTTGAGTCGCCATGAGACCTCCTCAATCCACAGAATCTCCCGCTTCCGGCAACTGAGATGGGATAATAATGTCATAGTAGAATCCACTGGATTAGAAGTCGTGAATGATGCATATAAATCCGCCATCTATTTGTTAATCTCCAATAATTCCTTTTTAAGAGCCTTTTTCTTATTAATTTCCCACGCCTTAGTCTCCTTTTTAATCAATTGAAGTTTGTAATGAAATCTATCCCAGGCCCGGAGATTATCGGCATCCACTGCATTTTGCCACAACGACTTAACCAGATTTGTATACTCGACTTTCTCAAGCCAAATTTGATTGAACTTGAACGGCCTTCCCTTCATCACCCCACCATCATTCCATGCTAATTTTATAGGCATATGGTCAGAGATATCTGAAACAATGACAACAGAGTGAGGCATACCCCACTGATCCAATAGATTTTCATTAACTAAAGCGCGGTCCAGCCGTTTACCTACGAATGCATCATCCACCCGCTTGTTTGTCCATGTAGGCAACAGTGGTAAAGGACATATATCAACCATATGAAGATCTAGGAACATATCAGTAAGAAAAGAAGAAAGAGGATCCATTCGAGCCGACTGTCCCCAAATTTCATCAGCTTGCAGGGTAACATTAAGGTCCCCCATCAAATCAAGTTCGGAGGCAAAAGAATATTTGATGCCAACATCCTTTGCCAGAACGATTGTCTATTACAGTATGGGGCATATATGTTGATAATGTAAATAGACTCTGTCTTACCCCTGAGACGACCCTCCAGCAATATGCCCCCAAAAAAATTGTAGGCTTTAAAGGTTGCCCTATCAGGATCCCATATGGCAATCAATCCCCTTGAATGACCCACAAAATCCACAGCAGCCGCCCTCCATCCAGACTTAATATTCAAAAAAAATTTGATAGCTTTCGCCCGCCGACACATAGTCTCTTGACCCAAAAAGATGACAAAATTTTCAAAAAATAGCATATCCCTCAGGCAATGAGCTTTAGAGGCATTGCCCAAACCCCTAATATTCATAGAGAGGATGTAAGTCATGGCGATTCCACCGCAGGGTTGCGTGCTCTAAGCGCCCTTGTGGAATCCCATGAACCTTCACTAACAGTGATGGGAATGTCAGTTAGATTCTCTTCATTCTCAGTGAACAGTGAGATAGCCCTGAATTTGTCCCTTGTATATTTATTGGCCACCATCAGATTTCGGTCAGAAGAGATATTAGAAGAAGGATGAAGAGAGGGCCTCATATCTTTCGATGAAGGGGGCCTATCAAAGACAGTAAGTGCTGCAAGATCTATATTAGGGTTGGCCATAATGGACTCTAATTCACTCCCAACGGAATTCCGAGGAGAGTTAGAAAGAATTGCTGGGTTGATTTGCTCTGGGGTAATATCTAAAGATAGATGGGCCGTAGACGATTTACTCCTTTGAAGACCAGAAGGCTCACCAGTGGACAAGTTGGTAGAATGAAAGTGTTGAGGATTGACTACTGACTTACCCTTATCAGCGGGAACACTTTGGACATGAATAGGAGTACTATAAGGGCTATTATGAAAGAGAGGGTGTACAGCCGCAGGAATTTCGTTCGAAATCTCATGGAAAGAGTCATATGGTCTATCATCCCCCAACCCAATGGAAACAAAAGAAGTATTATTATCAGTGGGCAGATAGTTAGACTCCGGTTCCAATACACGAAGATTATGAAGAGACACCCTATTGAGATGAGGCCCTGGAATCACATCCTCAGTCACATTAAAATCCCTATCGATATGACCATCAGCAGTAATATAGGCTTCATCATTAGAGGAAGGGGAACCAAAATTATTTGAATAAAGTCCTTCAGCAGAAACGACAGACACATGATTAAATCGACCCACAACAACGCCAGCCTTAACACCACCCGGTCGATCCAATCTCATTCGGAATGGACAATGCTCCCGCAGGTGTCTGGTTTGGTGACAAATGAGGCACCGAAAGGGAATGCTCCAAAATTCCACACACTGCCTATGACGCCTGTCTCCCCATACCAAATCTACATCCCCAGGCAGCCCCCCCGAATAGTCAACTTCAACTAGAATCCATGCGATTCTTTTATCGCCAGCACCCAAAATACTGGGATCAATATACTTAGTACAACCGATTGAATTTCCAATAGCCCCCAAAGCCTTGAGTGTCCAGAATTCCAGAGGGAGTCCCGACAACTTCACCCAAACAACCTTACTGCTGGGAGCCTCCATTACCGGATTAAAACCAAGAAACCATGGAACGAGCTGCATGAAGCTCCTCCCATGGACCCAAGTCCTACTAATGATCTTGAATACATCATTTTCGTCCATGAAATGAACACAGAACCATCCATTTATGAGATTACTAAACTTAGGAAACCTTTTTTCCAATAATAGCGTGCTTCTGTAAACTCGCCACCTGCCCACTGAGGTCCTCAAAGTCTAAATTCACTTCCTTAATTTCCATATTATGCTTGAACACAACAGTCAGCTTCTTACGTCTGCCTACTTTCTTTTTCCAACAATAGCCAACTTGCACCTTTGCTTCAGCATTTGAGGAGTTTGTGATAGCCTGCAAAATTATCAACTCATCTACATCTGGCCCATTGATATGACCGGAATCACCAGGAATTGAATTTCATGGAAATGTCTTAATTCCAGGATCCACCATGGTTAAGAGTGTTTACAGATGGAGTAAAATACAACAACCTGTTCAAAGGTCCAGAGAGCCGTCACTGTACACCTGACAATATCAGAAAGATAATAGTAATGGAATTGCTTATGTGGCAACAAAAATGGACATACTATAGCGAAGTCGATCGAGATTACATCACATCATCTGTGAAAGGAAACTCACTTAAAGACTGGACCCTTAAACTACCATATATGCAGTTTTGGGGTGACCCAATAAGGATAACAATTCCTACCATGGGACAACCCAAGAATACGATAACCTAACAACTGAAAACCTCAATCCCAAGAAAGTACAGAAAATCTAAAATAAAAGTCGTCACAATCCCGAAAACAACCTTATATCTGAGTAGGTAGACCCAATTTATGATTATAGATTAATGCCGATGGAGTGAGAGACAACGGTAACCTGCATAGGATCATAAAGAGAGCCACAATGATCGAAAATGCTAATAAATGTGTACAATCCCGAAAACAGCCTTATATCTGAGTAGGTAGACCCAATTTATGATTATAGATTAATGCCGATGGAGTGAAAGACAAACGATAACCCTCATAGGATCATAAAGAGAGTCACAATGATCATAAACACTAATAAATGTGAACACCTTCTGGAACGGGCAGTAAAGTTATACCGCTGTCACTGTCAACATTATCTTTAATAGAATAACCACGTTATTCCCATACCACGGATGAACGAGACCACTTGTCACTGATGACTAACACCGTTAAGGCATTCAAATTAGCTAGAAAAATCTGCGACCAACTGGAAAGAGAGGATGAGCATTGAAAAAACCAGATAGCTTTCAGAAATGGCAACAATAGCAACAAAGACATCCAGGGAAAGCCCACCATCTCTTACATAGACGGATCCCAAAACTCTTGCAAGGTCGCGATATAATGAAGGAATCCACCCATTTACACCTTATAATATACCACCAACCCAGATAATCAGATTCAAATGCACCCGAATCCGATGGAGATTCCAGCGACGAACATTGTTCATGTATACAACACCCCTTCGAAATAAACATCAATCATATGAGCCACGTAGAATGCGTTTAGAAGTTCTTGGAATATAATCCACATGTAATGAGCCCACAAATAAAACCACATACAGTGGAATCCCAATCCCCAAGATTGGATAGGCCAACTGCAAACATCTACAAAAAGTCCAATGACTGTGCATAGAGGAACAAAACTATAATCTCATCTAGTGAAAACCCAAAGAAACCATGAAAGGGTAACATTCAAGATTCACATACAGGATCTATTGATGAGATCATCAAAAAACACACTACCTTGCAAGAACAAGACATTCTCAACAAAGAAGCAGCTTGTTCACATGCACAACCAATCTACATTCTATCAGCCTCCCCATAGAGTTTTACCAACAAAGAGCTCTGGTTTCGCCATCGAAACCGTCCCTCGCCTCTATCTACTCTGCTTGGACTTTAACTCACTCTTCTATCCAAATTTGAACAACCATCTGCATTAGGATACCAGAATCTTCACTCTGAACTTTCTATCACTTCAACCTGAAAATATTTATGGAATCATCTTTCGCATACAGAGACAGACCCCCCGAGGAGCATCCAACCTATCCACACTATCCTGTAACTTACATTGGTCATTCCTCGGTAACTCTGATCGAGTGGTTGAACCTCAAACAAAGAGATTTCGGCTTCCGATTTGTGGTGGTCTGTTTACCATCATGTAAATTTACCGAGGAGGATCAAACTGAGCCCTTGACCAAGGCTCAGGATCCCGACAGAACTCTACAGCAAAAAAAGCCCATCGTCCTACAATCATGACCTATGACGCAGGAAGATATTTTATCCTATCCATCCACTTTACATAGGCGAATGTTGGCGTTCATTATCAGAACTAAAAATAGTCTATAGGACTATGAGCTTTTTTGTTTATCGATGAAACTGAAACTTAGAAATATCAATGTCTCCAAGCTTCTGAGATTTTATGGATATGCTTGTCTGATAAACAACCTTCCAAGACATCTCAGGTCATCATGAAAATATCAGTGTACGGTCTAATGGAGAGGAGCTTGGAGTTTTAATATAGCTCAAGAATTAGAATGTTTCAAATATTTAAAATGTTGGAAAAATTTCAATATAATTTAGAAAATAAAAATAAAAATTTATTAAATAAATAAAATAATATTTATTTATTATTATTAAAAATAAAAATAATAAAAATAAATTTATATTATTAAAAAAATAAAATAAGAATTCAAAATAACAACTAATAAAATATATATATATATATATATGGAGTTGGTATCAAATTGATCTAAAACTTGTGTATAATATCTTTTGCATTGGTTAAAAGAGTATTCTGCATCTCTAGAAAGAGTATTAAACATTTTGAGATATTTGTTATTAAATAATTTCGTGAGATAAAGAAAAAATTTAAAAGTATTAAAATAAATGTTTATAATATAATTTGAATATATTAATTTTACAAGAGTATAGTTTAAATATTGAATGTTTTAAATATATATTATTTATGATTTCTTTTTCATTTTTAATTAAAAAAATTGATGAAATGATAAATTTAAATGAATAAGTATAAAAAATTTAAATTTATTTATATGGAGAAACTTTCCACCTGGACAACCGACAACTCTGAGAATATATGCTCCTGATCTGGCATTCGCTGCAGACAATGCACCAGAAGAATAGTGGCCATAGACCTCTATTGCTTCAACTTAAAAGGTACCCTTTCTCGGTCTCTTTCCAATCTCTCTTTATTACGCACTATCAATCTTTCTGATAATAGTTTCACTGGAAGAATTCCACCTGAATTTGGTGAGCTTAAAGAGTTACAAGCACTTCAACTACAAGTGAATCTTATCAACATTTCTATTACGATGGAATTGGGTATGTTGCATAATCTGCACATCTTGGATCTTTCTTCTAATGGTTTATGTGGAATAATTCCCCTCGAGCTTGGCCAGCTTAAAGCACTGCGAATCTTGAACCTCGGCGGGAATAAGCTGGGGGGTGCTAGTCCACTTGAATTGGAATTTTTGCAAAAGCTAGAGTACCTGAACCTCAGTTTCAATGATTTATCAGGCAATATACATGATCTCACAGGGGGCATAGCTAAATCCCTTGTCAATTTGACGAAGCTAAACTATTTAGATCTCTCTAGGAACATGCTCACAGGAAATATACCTCAAGCCATTACCAATTTGACTGAGTTGAACAGACTATATCTTTATTCAAACATGTTCACTGGCCCATCCCTGCAACAATTTTTAATTGGAGTGAATTAGTTAATTTAGTTCTCAGTGACAATAGGTTAAACGGTACCATCCCTAAAGCTATTACTAATTTAAAAAAACTTGAAAACCCTGTACTCTCTCGGAACCATTTTATAGGCCCAATTCCTAAAAGCATAGGAAACCTTTCTTCTTTATATAACTTATATTTAGGTTCAAACAAATTAAGCAGACATATTCCCTATAGCATAGGTAAACCAAAGACTCTCAATGCAGGGAACTTGTATAACAATTATTTTTTTGGAAATATCCCTGAAAGTATTAATACTATGGTTTTACTTCTAGTACTAGATATATCAGAAAACAATTTAGAAGGTTTATTCCCAATGGAATTGGAAATTGTACTTCTATGATAAGTCTCTCTGTTCATTCTAATAATTTTGTGGGGAATTGTCTGCATCTTTAGTAAATTGTACACAACTTCAACTAGTAGATTTGAGGAAAAATAGATCAACCAGTAGATTTGAGTAAAAATAGATTAACAGGTGAGCTTTCTCAATATTTCACACTTTTTCACGAGTTGAGATTATTAGCCCTTGGTTATAATAATATCCATAGTTGTATTCCACAAAACATCACCAATCTCACAAACTTGTTTTTGTTGGATTTATCTAACAACAAATTTAGTGGAAAAATACCCATGCATTGGATTTGTAGATACCTCAAATAATTATGTAGTATTCGGGGAAATGAAAATTTTCATGAAAAAATATGTATACAATCTATCATATCTATGGCCTGGATACACTATATTTGATTTGTCTTGTTATAATCTTATAGGAGAAATTCCTCCAAACATAAAAAGTATGAGTCAGTTGTGGTTGTTAAATTTATCTCAAAATCAATTAGAGTCACTTGTGGTTGTTGAATTTATCTCAAAATCAATTAGAAGTGATAATACTTAAATATCTACTTAGAAAATAATAATTTAAGTAGACCAATTCCTGAAAAACTCTCTATGCAACATGGCTTGAGCATATTTCTACATATTTCTACATACTAGATGCATTTACATATGTTGCCCAGAAAGATCATACAAAAGATAAAGGCCTTATTTGCAATGTTCATTTGGTCTCGAGTATGAAAACAGAAATGTTCCAATTGGCTTGTATGGATATCGTCACTACAGGGAAAGAATATCAGGGATGTGTTAATGACGAAAATTCTATGTAGAGTAATAAAGGGGAAAGACATTTGGCAATATATAATAAAAGATAAATATATGAATGATTTGACCTTTATTGATTGGGCAAGGATTGAGCAAGAGGTAAAGAAACAAGGATCATATATTTGGAATGGTTTTGTTAAAATAAAAATATGGTTGTTGAAAAATCTCCAGTGGCACTTCGGGAATGGTGGCAGAAACCTGTGAGTTGCTGGTACTGACTTGAATTTACCAGGGCATAAGGAAGTATTGAGAAATTGGGAAGCACGATTGATTCTCATGTCCTTCAGAACCTGTGTGTTGCTGGTATTGACTCTGAATTTACTACTTGAATTTATTATGACTTTGAATCGACTGTGGCTTTGAATTGAGAAATTTCCAACATTACTTCACCGTAAAGAAAAAGCAATGACATTGAACTTGGTTGAAAGTTGTTAACAATCGCCATATTTAGCCATGTAACAAGTGGACGGTCTACTAAGTTGAACACAGTGGAGAAACCTATATTCACGCAAATAATTTGACTAAACAGAGAGCATACAAATTGGAATTTTCATAGGATTTGACTAAACAGAGAGCATACTAAACTCCGCATTTATCAACTAACTTTTGGCAGGTCGTCCGCTAACTTGACTGGACTGGGGCGCCGTCGACTAACTTGACTGGACTGTAGTGGGGTAGACAAAGGATGGGATAGGTAGATTCAATAATTTATGCGCGCCTTCCTTTCATCTCTATTTCAGTTAAGTTTTGGCAGGTCGTCCACTAACTTTACTGGACTGGGGCACTTTAGAGGTGACTGTAGTGGGGTAGACAAAGGATGGGATAGTTGGGCAACCCTATTCAATGATTTCTGCGCGCCTTCCTTTCATCTCTATTTCCCATCGCTTGGTATCGATTTCATACAAGACCCCCTCTATATATAGAGAGAGCCAAGGGCACAGAACTGACAGGATTCGAAAGACGTTGAAGTCGAATCGGGAGAAATGGATCACAGTGCTCCTCTTCTTTTTCTCATTTTATTGTTTCTGTGTGTGGTTGCCTCTCTGCCTGCAGCAATGTCTATTAATTACTCAGCCTCCAACACATATTCCCATAAATATGTGTATGACCTGATGCCCCGTGGATTAAATTCACTTCAAAATGTTTCTGATTCTGAGAGCATGGACGATGAAGTCCACGAGAAAAGGGACCTCCATGCTCTCTTGTCGTTCCGGAAGGCCATCACATCAGATCCAATGGAGAAGCTTTCCAACTGGACGGCCGATAATTCTGAGAATATATGCTCCTGGTCTGGCATTCGCTGCAGAAAATACACCAGAACGGTAGTCGCCTTAGACCTCTCTTGCTAATCTCTCTTTATTACGCACTCTCAATCTTTCTGGTAATAGTTTCACTGGAAGAATTCCTCCTGAATTTGGGAGTTGCAAGAATTTCAACTGCGGGTGAATTTGATCAATGGTTCTATTGGGTATGTTGCATAATCTGCAGATCTTGGATCTTTCTTCTAATGGTTTGACTGGAAGAATTCCCCTCGAGCTTGGCCAGCTTAAAGCGCTGCGAATCTTGAACCTGGACGGTGCTATTCCTGTCGAATTGGGTCTTCTGCAGAAGCTAGAGTACCTGAACCTCGGTTTCAACAACTTCTCAGGCAATATACTTAATCTCAAAAGGGGCATAGTTAAATCACTTGTCAATTTGACGAAACTAAACTACCTAGATCTCTCTAGAAACATGCTCACTGGCAGTATACCTCAAGCCATCGCAAATTTGAGTCAGTTGAACAGACTATATCTGAGTGGTCCCATCCCTGCAACAGTGTTTAATCTGAGTGAACTAGTTACTTTAGATCTCAGTGACAATCGGTTAAACGGTCCCATCCCTAAAGCTATTGCTAATTTAAAACAACTTGAAAACCTTATTCTCTCTTTTAACAATTTTATAGGTCCAATTCCTAAGAGCATAGGAAACCTTTCTTCCTTATTTAACTTATATTTAGATTCAAACAAATTAAGTGGACATATTCCCTATAGCATAAGTAAACCAAAGGCTCTCAATGTAGTGAACTTATATAACAATAATTTTTTTGGAAATATCCCTGAAAGCATCAAGGGTATGGTTTCACTTGTAGTACTAGATATATCAGAAAACAATTTAGAAGGTCTTATTCCTAATGGAATTGGGAATTGTATTTCTATGATAAGTCTCTCTGCTCATTCTAATAATTTTTATGGAGAATTGCCAGCATCTCTAACCAATTGTACACAACTTCAATTAGTAGATTTGAGTAAAAATAAATTAACAGGTGAGCTTCCTCAATATTTCACACTTTTTCAGGAGTTGAGATTATTAGTCCTTAGTTATAATAATATCCATAGTTGTATTCCACAAAATATCACCAATCTCACCAACTTGTTTTTGTTGGATTTATCTAACAATAAATTTACTGGAAAAATACCCTCACATCTTGACAGACTCTCTGGATTTGTAGACGCCTCAAATAATTATGTAGTATCCGGGGAAATGAAAATTGTCATGAAAAAATATGTGTACAATCTATTATACCTATGGCCTGGATACACTATATTTGATTTGTCTTGCAATAATCTTATAGGAGAAATTCCTCCAAGCATAGGAAGTATGAGTCACTTGTGGTTGTTGAATTTATCTCGAAACGAATTGGAAGGGAAAATACCCGCCACACTTGGTAGAATATCTACTTTGGAGCAATTAGACTTGGCAAATAATAATTTGAGTCGATCGATTCCTGAAGAGCTCTCTATGCTACATGGCTTGAGCATTTTTGATGTTTCATCAAACAAATTGTGCGGCCGAATCCCAACAGGGACACAATTTTCCACTTTCAATGTAACTTCATTTCAAAATAATAAGTGCTTATGGGGTTGTCCATTAGATTCATGCAGTGAAAATGAAGGACCAACCAGAGAAACTAATGGTCTTGATAAAAGAAGTAATGTAAAGGTGGGTTGGCTAAATCATGTGAAGGCAAGTGTGTCATTAGTAGCATTGGGTATAGGAATGGGCATTGGATTTGGTGGAGTGGTCACTATCTTTGTATTTTGTAAAAGAGCTAAAGATTGGCTAATGTATCCATATATCCCACCTCAACCTTTTTTTGGGGTGTATAGATTTCCTAAATAATCACAAGAGATGTTACATTCTATTATACCAAAAGAGAATGTTTAGAGAATCAAAAGGCTATTCACTCCTAATATTGTTTTTTAAATATATAAAAAAATCAAAACATACTCTATTGGATACAAATTTAAGATTGATGGTTCATGACTTGAAATCTATAATGTGCTTATGAAGTGACACTCTCAATTATTTATGTATTTTTATGTGTATTGTTTATAGGTATAGTTTGAGTGAGCCTAATTGTTAAGAATATATGTTTTTACCTAAAATATCACATGCTTAAGTCCAAAGAGGGCTCAAGTATGTACACTTGGAAAAATAGCAATTTTGAATATGGTCTAAAAGTATGAAATGTAAGAAAATGAATTGGATTTTCCAATATATGGTTTTTATTTATAGAAAAAATTATAAGCTTAGTTTTGTATATTGATTTAAATTATGAAAGTCATTATATCTTTGAAATTACAAGGCCTTTTATTAGTGATATGTAAAATTATCTTAACTTTATCAAATAATATACATTTTTTTATTTGTAAGTCTCAATTGTTACTAGTGTGTGTGTGTGTGGAGTTAAGGTAATACAAAGTTATAGTAAAAATAAATGAGGGGGTAATTTTAATATTTGAATATATATCAAGACAAAATATTTAGAAATTAGTTATATATATATATATATATATATATATATATATATATATGGGATACATTACTTCACCATTTATGTGTCTGGTGGACAATGGATTTGTCTAGTTTATAGAAGAATAATGTCAAAAATAGAGATGTATTTTGAAAAATGGAGGATTTCATGTATTTGTAGCCAACTCAACAAGCACATCAACTTCCCCCTTAAAAAAATGAATTTCATAGAATGCACATGTTCTTAAAGAGCATGCATGCATTATGAAAGTGCACATATGCACACTTAGGAATGCATGTGTGCTACTTGAGCACATACATGCTCATGCAAAGAGGCAAGTAAAGGATGGTGGGGAGGCAAGAGAGAGGATGAGGGGGAGGGGGAGAGAGTGGGAGAGAGGGAGGCATAGATTAGTAGAGGGAGAGAAAGGAAGGGACTAAGGGAGAGAAAGGGAGGGGAGAAGGTGGAGAGAGAGAGTCAAAGAGTGAGAGATAGAGAGTGAGAGGGAGAGAGAGTGAGGGGGTAGAGAGAATGTGGGGGTAGAGAGAAAAAGTTAAAGAGGGAATTGTAAGGGGGGAGGATATTGGGGAAGGGTAAGAGAGGGAGAGTGGGAGAGAGAGAGAATTGTGGGAGATAGAGGGGCTAGGAGGGGCTAGGAGGGAAATTTTTGGGGGAGAGAGAGAGAGATAGGAGGTGGTGGTAGTAAGGGTGAGAGTGAGAAAGAGAATGAAGGAGAGGAGGAAGTTTAAAGAGAGGGGGAGAAATGCGGAGGAATAGAGAGACAAAGGGAGGTAAGGAGAGAGAGGAATATGGAGATAGAGATGGATAGGGAACAAGGTTGAGAGACAAAGAAGGGGGTGGCGGGGAAGAGTGAGAGTGGGAGTGGGACATGGAGAGAAATAGAGTGAGTGAGTGAGAAGTAGAGAGTGAGAGGGAGAGAGAGTGGGGGTAGAGAGAGGGAGGAAGAGAGAGAAATAAAGATGGTAAGAGGGGCGCTAGGGGGGAAGGGTGATAGAGGGAGAGAGAGAGAGGAAGAAAAATAGAGATAAGGATGGGGAAAGAGAGACATGTGGGAGACAAGGGGGGAAGAGAGAGACATGGGAGAATAAAGTGGCGGGAGGAGAGAGGGAGGTAATTTGAGATAGAGTGAGAGAGAATAAGGGAGGGAGAGATAGTGAGAGAGAGGAAGGTGGGAAACAGAGGGGGAGAAAGTGTGTGCATGGGTGTTTGGGTAGAGAGAGGAGAAGAGGAGGTGAAGGATAGTGAGAGAGGAAGGGAAGGAGAAAGGGGAAGATATATAGATAAATAAAGAGAGAGAGGGAGAGAGATGGAGAGAGAGGGATGGATAGATGGCTAGAGAGAGAGGGTGAGGAGAGAGAGTAAGTTGGGGAGAGAGAAAAAAATAAATGGAGAGTGGGAGAGATAGAGAGGGAGGGAAAGAGGTATAAAGAGAGAGTAAGGGAGAGAGGTAAAGAGAGAGAAAGTTGGGGGATGGATGGGAAGAGAGAGTAGTGAGGGAGAGAGAAAAAGAAAGAGGTGGAGATAGGGAGGGAGAGAAAGCAAGAGAGATAGACAGGGAGGGAGATAGATAAAGAGGAAGGAAAACATAATGAGAGAGAGAGGGAGAGGGGGGGGGAGAGAGAAAGAGAGGGGAAGATGGAGAGAGAGAGGAAGAAAGGAAAAGATAAATAGAGTTGGTGGGGTTTCCATAAATGGATTAAAGGAGAGAGGGAAGTATAAGTAAAGAGAGGAATTAATATGGAGGAAGGTGGAGAGAGAGATAGTAGAGGAGGGGGGGGTGGGGGGCTAGATGGAAATAGAAGAGAGAAGGGAAGAGGGAGAGAGATAGAGAGAGATAAAAAAAGGTTAGGGAGTGAGGGGGAGAGAGGTGTAGAATCACACAATAGGGAGAGGAAGGGGGAGAGACAAGGATAAGGGGGGAGAGAGGGAGAGAGGGATAGAGGGGGAGAGAGAGAGTGAGAGAGAAAGAGGAGTGGGGAATAGAGAGAGAGAGAGGGCGAGATAGGGTCAGGGGGAGGAGGAGGAATAGATAGAAAGGGGGATAAAATGGTACACGTGAGTGAGAGAGACAAAGAGAGATAGATACATTGAGTTATTACATTTTTATAGTTATATTATTAGGTCGGCTAGATCCTTTCATTGTACTCTTTGTCTCCTATGTGTATACCAAGGGCTAGTCCTAAGAGCATCTCATTTTGTTTGGTACATTATATTCATTGTAAAAAGAGGTTTCTCCACTAAAGTGGATTATATATATATATATATATATATATATATATATATATATATGTTACTTATTAGTATTTATCAATATTAAATTATTATAACACTATTTACATTTATTATTGAATTTAGTGATTTTATATAGTAAACTTGTTTTTTCTAATGGTTAGTTTTTTTTACTTTTGACCTATTCCATTAGTTATTTGAATCCTTCCCCTTTTTATACCCTATTTGGATCATATTCTCTTCATATATTCGT
Organism: Pinus albicaulis; assembly: GCA_034641835.2. NCBI lineage: Eukaryota > Viridiplantae > Streptophyta > Pinopsida > Pinales > Pinaceae > Pinus > Pinus albicaulis. The sequence continues at coordinate 756,693,134 of CM076571.1, read as the reverse complement.
CCTGTTGGTGAACCACATTGGTTGGTTCAAAACGTGTGAGCAATTGTTAGGTCCCTATATTACTAGTGTAGTCCTTTATTGTTGTTAGTTTATACCAAAAGAGAATGTTTAGAGAATCAAAAGGCTATTCACTCCAAATATTGTTTTTAAAATATAAAAAAAAAAATCAAAACATGCTCTATTGGATACAAATTTAAGATTGATGGTTCATGACTTGAAATCTATAATGTGCTTATGAAGTGACACTCTCAATTGTCTATATATTTTTATGTGTATTGTTTATAGGTATAGTTTGAGTGAGCCTAATTGTTAAGAATATATGTTTTTACCTAAAAGATCATAGGCTCAAGTCCAAAGAGGGCTCAAGTATGTACACCTGGAAAAATAACAATTTTGAATATGGTATGAAAGTATGAAATGTAAGAAAATCAATTGGATTTTCCAATATATGGTTTTTATTTATAGAAAAAAATTATAAGTTTAGTTTTGTATATTCTTTTAAATTATGAAGTCATTATGGATTTGAAATTACAAGGCCTTTTGTTAGTGATATGTAAAATTATCTTAACATTATCAAACAATATACATTTTTTAATTGTAAGTCTCAATCATTACTAGTGTGTGTGTTTGTGTGTGCGTGTGGAGTTAAGGTAATAAAAAGTTATAGTAAAAATAAATGAGGGGGGCATTTTAATATTTGAATATATGTCAAGAAAAAATATTTAGAAATTAGTTTTATATATATATATATATTTGTATGTGTGTGTGTGTGGGATACACTACTTGACCATTTATGTGTCTAGTGGACAATGGATTTGTCTATTTTATAGAAGAATAATGTCAAAAATAGAGATGTATTTTGAAAAATGGAGGATTTCATGTATTTGTAGCCCACTCAACAAGCACATCAACTCCCCCCTTAAAAAAATGAATTTAAGAGAATTCTCATGTTCTTAAGGAGCATGCATGCATTATGAAAGTGCCCATGCACACTGATGAATGCATGTGTGATACTTGAGCACACACATGCTCATGCAAAGAGGCAAGTAAAGGTTGGTGGGGAGGCAAGAGAGAGGATGAGGGGGAGAGAGTGGGAGAGAGGGAGGCATAGATGAGTAGAGGGAGAGAGAGGAGGGGGCTAAGGGAGAGAAATGGAGGGGAGAAGGTGTAGAGAGAGCAAAAGAGTGAGAGATATAGAGTGAGACAGAGAGGGAGGGGGCAGAGAGAAAAAGGTAAAGAGGGAATTGGAAAGGGGGGGGATATTGGGGAAGGGCGAGAGAGGGAGAGTGGGAGAGAGAGATAATTGTGGGAGATAGAGGGGCTAGGAGGGAAATTTTTGGGGGAGAGAGATAAAGAGGGAGGAGGTGGTGGTAGTAAGGGTGAGAGTGAGAAAGAGAACGAAGGAGAGGAGGAATTTTAAAGAGAGGGGGAGAAATGTCATGGAAGAGAGAGAGACAAAGGGAGGTAAGGAGAGAGAGGAATATGGAGATAGAGATGGAGAGGGAGCAAGGTTGAGAGACAAAGAAGGGGGTGGTGGGGAAGAGTGGGAGTGGGAGTGGGATATGGAGAGAAATAGAGTGAGTGAGTGAGAAGTAAAGAGTGAGAGGGAGAGAGAGTGGGGGTAGAGAGAGGGAGGAATAGAGAGAAGTAAAGAGGGTAAGAGGGGTGCTAGTGGGGAAGGCTGATAGAGGGAGACAGAGAGAGAGAGAGGAAGACAAATAGAGATAAGGAGGGGGAAAGAGAGAGATGTGGGAGATAGGGGGGGAAGAGAGAGATATGGGAGAATAAAGTGGCGGGAGGAGAGAGGGAGGGAATTTGAGATAGAGTGTGAGAGAATAAGGGAGGGAGAGATAGTGAGAGAGATGAAGGGGGGAGACAGAGGGGGAGAAAGTGTGTGTGTGTGTGTGTGTGTTTGGGTAGAGAGAGTGGGAGAGAGGAGGTGAAGGATAGAGGGGAAGATATATAGATAAATAGATAGAGAGAGGGAGGGATAGATGGCTAGAGAGAGAGGGTGAGGAGAGAGAGTAGAGATGGGGAGAGAGAAATAAAGAATTGGAGAGTGGGAGAGATAGAGAGGGAGGGAAAGAGGTAAAAAGAGAGAGTAAGGGAGATAGGTAAAGAAAAAGAAAGTGGGGGGATGGATGGGAAGAGAGAGAGGGGGCAGAGAGAGTAGTGAGGGGGAGAGAAAAGAAAGAGGTGGAGAGAGAGAGGGAGAGAAAGCAAGAGAGATAGACAAGGAGGGAGATAGATAAAGAGGAAGGAAATCATAAAAAGAGAGAGAGGGATAGTGAGAGGAGAGAGAAAGAGAGGGGAAGATGGAGAGAGAGGGAGAGAGAGAGGAAGGGAGGAAAAGATAAATAGAGTTGGTGGGGTTTTCATAAAGGGATTAAAGGAGGGAGGGAAGTATAGGTAAAGAGAGGAATGGATATGGAGGAAGGTGGAAAGAGAGGTAGTAGAGGGGGGGGGACTAGATGGACATAGAAGAGAGAAGGGAAAAGGGAGAGAGATAGAGAGAGATAAACAAGGGTTAGGGAGTGAGGGGGAGAGAGGTGTAGAATCACACAATAGGGAGAGGAAGGGGGAGAGACAAGGAGAAGGGGGGAGAGAGGGAGAGAGGGAGAGAGAGGGAGGGAGGGATAGAGGGGGAGAGTGAGAGTGAGAGAGAAAGAGGAGTGGGGAAGAGAGAGAGAGAGAGAGAGAGAGAGAGAGAGAGAGAGAGAGAGAGAGGATGAGGGAGGGTCGGGGGGAGGAGGAGGAATAGAGAGAAAGGAGGATAAAATGGTACAGGAGAGTGAGAGAGATAAAGAGAGAGGTAAAGACATTGAGTTATTACCTTTTTATAGTTATATTATTAGGTCGTCTGGATCCTTTCATTGTACCCTTTGTCTCCTATGTGTATACCAAGGGCTAGTCCTAAGAGCATCTCATTTTGTTTTGTACATTATATTCATTATAAAAAGAGGTTTCTCCCCTGAAGTTGATTATATATATATATATATATATATATATATATATATATATATATATATATATATATTAGTATTTATCAATATTAAATTATTATAACACTATTTACATTTATTATTGAATTTGGAGATTTTATATAGTAAACTTATTTTTTCTAATGGTTAGTTTTTTTACTTTTGACCTAGTCCTTTAGCTATTCCACTCCTTCCTCCTTTTATCCCCTAGTTGGAGCATATTCTTGTTGAGATTCAACAAGAAGATGAGCTTAGTGAAAAGAGTCGCCTTCACTAAGTGGGCCCGCAGGCTATTTTTGGCACATAGTCTATTTTTAGACTATGCTTGTTTTTAGACATGTCGATCATATTCTATGAGTTGCAGGATGCTATTTGTGGATGGTTGGTCAAGTTGGAAAAATAGATGGACTTCTATTTTTAGACATATTGGGCGGAGTCTATTTTTAGACTGCCAGTCTAAAAATAGATATGTCAAATATTATTAGCTCTTAATAATATTTGGACTCTAAACAATATCTTATTCTCTTGGAGCACTTCAGTTAAGTGCATAGATGTGGCACAACAACTGATAGAAGGAATTACGCTATTCCTGAGGGTTTACTGGAGCTATTGCATGGAGGACGCAGTTAGAACTTAAGTGGCAGAGTTATGAAACAGTTGGAAGAAGTAGTTATGGAGTTGTGTTCAATTTAACTCAGTTAGACTCAGTTGAGCTAGTTGTATTTAGTCTAACTGATTGATACACTAGTGAGAGTGGAGTGGATTAATTAGTTAATTAATTCATAAATAATAACTCATTAATAAACTGAAGAATACATCAGTTAACTACAGTGCATGGTAGTTTCAGTGGAGAGCAGTGGAGAGATAGGTGAAAGGGCAAGTGTGACTATCAGTTGTGACTATAGTGATGTATTGATTGCATCCAACACTCAGTGGAGATGCCAATGAGGATTGCGTGAGTAAGGATGGAGTAATTGAACTCATTCAGACCCATTCTTCAGCAAGGATTGCGCAGTAGAGGCAGGCTAGCAGGTGGCAAAGATCGGTGCATGGATTTGCAAGATCGAGCATGATTAGTGTGTAGTGATTGTATTGTACTGAGAGCTTGATATGATCAGCTTTGTATGAGGATTGTTACATGATCTCTATGACATATATTGTATATAGATAGTTGGGGTTTTCATCTTCAGGCTTTCCCTTTAAACAACTGTGTTAATGTGTGTGAATTTTTATTGTTTCATGTGTGCATTGCAATCTGATGCCGGGTACCTCAATTTTTTCACATTTTCCTATTTCCTTCCCACAAAAAACTGTATTCAAATTTTAACCCAATCAATTTTAAATCTGGAAATCTTTTAAATTATCTCCGGAAGTGTTAATATCTCAAATCTAAGATTTGAGATATTAACTCAAAGTCCTCTTATAGTTGTAATCCCCAACAATCAAACTGCATGTGTAAGACATGCCCCTTCTGAAGCCTATGGTTGAAATATACTTCATAAAGACCCTCAATCTTCTTATATGGAATTATCCCTTACATACCATATCTTAACCCTCATAAAAGGCCCAACATATAATCATCAATTAGCACACTTTATTTAAACCCACAATTGATTCTTGGACAATGGTCATATTAACGTATGTGCTATTACCCTTTTTCCCTAAAACTAGGATACGTCCCAGTGTATAACTCATTCATACAAGGCTCACTCTCTCTTCGAACATAATACATATATCCATGGATATATATATTCACCAATCCAATTGTTAGGATGCGTTAATTAAACCTTAGGCCTTGAAATTTAAACTCAACCCTAGCGCAACTGATTATTCACAACTTCGGGCCCCACAACATCATACTTTACAAAGTATCGATATAAATAATAGAATTTTTGAGGTTTACCATTTCCATTAGCGATTAATAGCCACACGTCAGGTCCTTTAAGTCATGCATATAAGAGTTTACCAATGCATATCAATGACCCTTTACACAAAGTCTTCACGACATTAACATGTCAGCGCCCATATAAATTATCACTCGGCCAATCGACGGTCCCAAACTTGTCGCGTGGCCAACACTGATCGAACGAACACGACGGAATATCGCGTTTTTAAAATGCTCAGGCCTTATCACACCAAAATCGCGCGATAAGAGTGGTAACCGAATACCACCTTAGGACATGCGTCCTTCACCATATGGCATCGAGTTTTTTTCAGAGATTCAGCTTACCGCTTATGAGGGTGTGCGATACTGCTGGGTTTTAAAACCCCGGTTTCACTGTTCTGGCTTCAAGGTTCCATTTCAATTTTGGTTCCGCTCCCTTCTTCGCATTCACATTTGGCTCAAAGTTCCACCTGCGTGGTTCCTTTCCAACGTTGCCGGTGTTCACAATGCTTATGGTTATAGTTCTGTTCTTGATCTTGTGATTTCACCTTTAATTCAAGGATCGACATACCAAAAGTTCAACCACTCTTCGACCTTCAGATTTCCCTCTCTTCAGTTAGATTTCTTGCTTCGAATTACATCAAATTACACTCTCTGTCGTTCCCCTGTTCAATTCAAGGTTCAGCCAGGGGATTTGCCAATGTAATTCCTCCTATATGCCTCGATTCTGGCTATGATTTGAAATCACGATTCGACCAGTACGTTGCCCAATCCTCCCAAATTGTTGAGGTTTCTTTAAAACCCAATTGCGGCTCAAATGCGCATCTATCTTAATTGACTCAAAATGATTCCAGGTCTTAAATTCTTCTTACACAATATATCAAATTGACATCATTATGTCATCGACCCATTAGCACCCGATGACTGAAATTGCCGGCGTAACTTCCTCCACTCTTCTCAACTATATATGCGACCCTTATCACAGAGTTCTCTCATGCACATGATGGGTCTCATCTGCCTATCACTGATTTAGATACATAGGCCTCATATCCATAAATCTCTACACAATTAATACAACATCGACATGAATGTCGATTTCCTCAAAGACACATAGAATAGAGTTCATGTTTGTTACAGGAATTCAAATAATCTTCATCAAGAACATATACATGCCTTCACACAGAAATTAGGAACAAATTCTTCCTCATTGTATACAAATGAAATCAGGCCCAGAATCTCTCTCGGTTCTAGCCAGGGTTTCAAATCAAGTGGCCCCTTTTCTAACTACTCCGCCTCTGAGCATTTCCCTACTTCTGAACTTAATATTCTTCAAGCAGAATGTAATCAACAACACATATAATTTCACACAAGAATTGGGAAAATTATTCATCAATATATACAAATATCAACAATTACAAAGACATCCACTTACAACTTCTTGACTGGCCAGATTTTCAATTCGATGGCCTTCTACCCTTGCTGCTATGCCTCCTTCTCCCTATCCTACTCTACAGGTGCTTACATTTATACAAATAACTGAGGAATCAGTTTAGCTTCCTTAGCAGCTTAACAGAGACTCTTGGAATCCTCTAGAGTTTAGACTCAATTCCTAAATAACTGAAACTGACCCTTCACCTACCTACTTAATCAACTTCCTCATGTTCTCTAGAGTTTAGAGAACATTTACAATTCTTCACTTATTTTATTCAGAACATCAATAATTACATGAGAATTTAAAAACATGAGACCCCCCTATGTCTTATTAGGTATAAGGAAATTCTTGAGCCTAATGCCCCTGCATCACAATCTTGATTTAATTTCCTCAAATGATCAATGGTGGAATAGATTTTGTATTTTGCATGAAGTTAAAATAGTGTGAGATCAGGGGAATCTTGGACATATAACACATAAGTTATATAATTTCTACAATTCTCTTCATATAATCGTCCTGATGGTGAACCACATTGGTTGGTTCGAAATGTGTGAGAAATCAATGCATTTATGTGAAGGATCTGTAAGACAAATATTTAAATAATTATACTCACACAAGCCACCATTCATAAAAGTAATTATCAGTTTAGAGGATGCTTGAAAAATAAAAAATAAAATGTGTATGAGTTATTGAATGCGTAAAATAGCATGTCAAATCACATGAAGAAGGTGAGTTGCAATATAAGAATAGTGTGTCAAAAGGACCTAAAAGTAAAGATAGGTCCATAGGAACAACTCTCAAAGGAAAAGCCAAGAAGGTAAATTGCGTAGTAGGAGATAAAAAGGAAGGAGAGTGCACAGGATCAACGAAGCTTCCTAATCACTAGTAGCATGCATCATCCATTGGTGTTAGGAAGAGTTGACTGCCCATGGAAAGTAGGAAATGAAACTTGGTTTGCAAAAATTACATGATTTACTCTTATTTAATTTAAGTAGCATATATGATTAATATAAAAAATCATGAGCTTAAGTAAACACTTAGTATAGCTTTGCATGTTCCTTGGTTATAAATTGGTATCTCTATGTCAATTACTATTTTTTGGTTCAATCAAAGCAACCTTTTTTATATTGGACAACTCATTTAAGAGAAGAAACCATGGAGAGTGAAACTTCCAAGGGAATAAGGCCTCAAACATTGAATTCAATGGAGAAAATAACTTTGAAGAGATGGAGATGATGGTAATTATGCACGAGGAGAGTGCACATAATCACATGAGAAACATCAATAGTGAAATTCACAGTTTGGCTATTAGTATAGAGATGCATTCATGGAAAATGGAGAGTGATTAGCCATTGGCTTCTCACAAGCAATGGAAGAGAATGAGGTCACTGCAACACTAGAGAAGTGAGAAAAGAGTGGAAATGGTAGTTGATTTTATTGATTTGGGTAAATTCCTGATACCCTTAACCAAGAACTTTTACTTCGGCTAATGTGTTATAATTGAATTTAATCAAAGCATTAATAAACATAAATGAACATCTGCATGCTGTAAAGAAGAGGAACATAACAAGCATTAGCAACATAAGAGATTGATAACGTAGTTCGTCCAGAAGGGACTACGTCTCTGGGCCTCAGTGTCAAGATGGTGTAGGCCGCTGCATTAAGCACTGGAAATAGTGAAGATGTACATGGATGGTGTTTTCTCTGTCATACAAGGAAAATTCCCTCACGCAAGAGTGGCTATATCTCTCCACGAGATGTTCCACTACAAGAACTCTCATTCACAAAAAGGACTCCTATCAGTATGACAATAACTCACTCATAATGACTAGGAGTATCCCGCCAACATGGCAACAAAGGGATCTCAATCAAACGTACATGTGACAATGAGTATCCCGCCCTCATGGAAATAAAGGGATCTCAAACATAAAACAAATCCATGATAGAAATTACATCTCACATCAAGAAAAAAAACAAGATCCCACATTAAACATCAAATAGGGATCGATACAACACAATGCATATCATATTAAAGAGACAAAATAAATACATGATCACACTACATATACCTCACATCCTGGAGCTATCTAAAGAAAAGGATGATAAACTGTTGGATCTGGTTTTACCATCAATCTCGTGGCATCGAATATCCTGAAAACAACTACTCACACATTGAATGTTGACACCTACAAGTCCACTTTGAAAAGTGGCTGAAAAACATAAGGCTCAGATGGAAAATCTGACTGCACTGTTGAACTCATGTCACCAAGAAGTGTAGGATCAATTGTCAATTTGATGAATTCTGACAAAGTGAAAATTTGGGCGTTAGGGAATCTTTTAGATACCCTAGATTCCTCAAAGATGCTGCTCCACAGGGAATCTAGAAATCTACAACTCAAAACAGGAATCTGATCTCACCATTGAGATCCTTGTGAAAATCTGAGAAGAATGAGTATAAAGTTGACCTCATTATGACACCAGCGAATTTCGGCCTCCAAGGAATCTGAAAGATTCACTCAAGGTTCCTGAAGATTCTCCTCCACAGGGAATCTGCAAAACTACTGCTCAAAAGGAAAATATGGGTGCACCATCGTGCTCCTTGTGAAATTCTAGTTAAAATGCATATAAATTTTAATACATTTTGAAAATTTTACCTCCTTGGGATCAAAATATTCCCTTGGCACCAAACAGGAATTTGCCTCGAAATTCGTGCCTTCTCCTGCCTTCTCCTGCCTCAAACTGCGTGCTCCAACCTGCCCCTCTGCCTCGAAATCCATGCTCAGGTCTGCTAGGCGCATTTGTGAAAAACTGAGCTTTTATGGTAGTTGATGGGTGGAGTTTATCAAGCGAGTTTGTTGGTGTAATAGTAAAACTTCATGGTTTGTTGGAGGGAGATTGGGCGGTCAAACCCCGCCCCCTCCAAAATTGTGTGATTTTGTTTCAAATCCATTAAATTTTTTTTTATCGGTGGGTGGATCCACTCCACGCGGCCCAACCCGACTCCCAAACTCCTCACGTATAACTGTATAAACTCCATGGCAAGTTCCGTTGGTTTCCATATTTCGTTGGTTATGTTATAACCATAACCTTTTAATATTCAACTATTTTTATTTATATGGTTTGGTGTGATTTAGGATTTTAAATATAAATAGTTATAAAAATAAATATTTTAATATTTAAATGATTTTTATATAGTTATTAAAATACCTATTTTAGATTTAAAATGATTTTGTTGTTTTAATGATCATAGTTTTTTAATGATTTTTTTTGTGTGTGCAGGTGTGCAGGTTGAGGACCAATGGAGGAGCACCATGTGTCAAGGCTTGGTAGGCTACTATGTGGGCCCCATGTGATCACTAGGATTCCATGTGGCATTTTGTGGGCCCCACTTCCCTTGCTTTAACAAAACTTCAAACTGCTCTAACTTCCTCATACGAGCTCGAATTGACGCGTTGTTCACACCGTTGTGATCAGAGTGAAGAGCTCTTCAATATGAAGCTAATTTTTCCACCTTCCTATCACTTTGAATTTTGAGCCCTTTGTACTTGCCACTAGTGTCTGAAGATCCACCTGGATCAATCCTCCTCAATGAGGAGCTTTTGATCCTCCAAAAGCATCAGCTTCTATCCATCATCAAATGCATGCAAATGTCTTTGTAAGGCACATTCCAACACGACTCCTTCACCTGATGTACTTCGGAACCAAAACATAATGCCAACACCTACAACTAATACAATGCAAATGTCTGAAAATGCACATCCCTTGAATACTCCTTCTGTCCTTTAGAATCATAATGCAAATGCCAACACTTGCAACTGTTGCAATGCAAATGTCTACTCAGATATGACCAATTATGACCCAAACATTTCCATAATTGCCATGATTTTACATGCTCGGTGGTCAAGTTTACATCAAATGGGAATCACACTCCAACTATCATTGCAAGACTAGAAACATCATCATCGCATTTCGAAGTGATTGCAAACACATCATCACTTTTACATAAAAGAAATTCATCATATGATTTATAAAACAAGGCCAAAATATCATTGTTGCTTAACAAGCGATGGAAAAAAACATCATCAATTTCACAAAAAATGCAACATATGATTTACAAACATGACCATGACACACTACCACATCTATAAAAACCATCTCACTTATCAAAGTGAAAGGGTCATCTCCCTGTGGCATGTTTGCTTGTCAGACATCTGTTTCAACCGGTTCATGCACCGACGCTTCATCCTTAAGGTGCTACTCTGGATGGAGCCTCGAACATGTTTCTCTTTGATGGCCACTTTGGTTGCAATGGCTGCAAAATGTCTTCTTCCTCTAGACCTGGTTAACCAATTTCTTTTTCTGCTGTGGAGAAGGATTTTAACGTCTCATCCTCCTTTGTGTTGTCATTCTTTTCCAACAATCAGAAATGACATGGTTATGTAAACCACAAAAATGACAAGTTTTCTTATGTCATGATTTACGTTCATGATTAGCAACATTTTTATAATCAAAATGGACTCTGGAATAGTGAGACCTGTTATACCTTCCTTGGTTGTCTTTGGTGCGATCATGGTGATGAGAGCTTGCCTCAACTCTTTCACTGCAACGTGCACTTCCATGGGATGATGGTGAAGTGTTCCCATCAATCCTCTTCCTTGATGAGTTCAGCAATGTCTGTTTGTTAAAATTGGACAATTAGGTCCAAAATCCATGTTGTGATGCTCAGATGAAGATACAAATGTTTGTATTGGGTTCCTCTTTTAGATAGGTGTAAGATTGATCTAAAATTGATCTTAATATGATGAGCAGAACATTTATTTTATATTTATTTTTAATAATTTCAAATATTTGTAGGTCGGCCTTAAGGTTTTACACCCCCAACAGATGTGTCACACACCTCAGTGATTGATATAAATAGAGTCAACATTGGAGGACTTTTTCACTCATCTCATCCTCATGCATCATCTCCTCCTTTGATTTAGTACGAGCTCCTTGGAGGCAGTTTCAGTTCACACGTGGGAAAGAATGACGAAGTTGTTGTTGCTGCCATTGCTATTACTATTGCTTCCGTTGTTGCTTTTGTTGCTTTTGTTGTTGCTACCATTGTTGTTGCCGTTGCTGCCGTTGTTGTTGCCATTGTTGCTGTCGTTGTTGTTTTTGTTGCTGTCGTTGTTGCTACTGTTGCTGTCGTTGGGGCAGAATTGAATTTTCTGGGGTTGACTTTGAGTTGACCATGTGGCTGTTTTGAGGGATGTTGTGACACATGCTGCGTTGGATGACCAAGGATACTTTGCTGGTTGAAGCATCTTGCTGACCGCTGTAACGCACCACCACATTTTTCTGTTTCTAGTTTGTCTTCTATAGATCCACTGGTATGTTCTATCAACATTTTACTTAACTGTTTATGTGATTGCTGTGGTGAAAAGTAAAGTTGCATCAAGCATAAAACATCTACATAAATTTACATGGTATCGGAGCTTAGGTGAAGACAAGCCCTATTTGTTGCAATCACCGAAGAGGAAAATGGGTTCCACAAACTATGGCTTCAAGGAGGATGAAAAATTGATTGGGAAGGATGAATTCCATGCTTGGAAGATGATATTGGATCTCAAATTGGAAGACCAAGATGTCATGGACTATATGTAGGGTAAAATCCAAGAACCTCCATCCACTGCTACAACTGCTGCCAAAACAAAGTACAAGAAGGGGGAGATCAAAGCAAAGCCGATGATTAGGGAATCCATTAATAAAAGTCTGGTGGCCTACATGTCTGAGTTTGGCACATCCAAAGAGATGTATGATAAGTTGGTCCTCATGTTCAAGGCCAACAATGAAAATCAAGTATTATTCTTCAAGAATCAATTGAAGAATCTGAAGAAGGGCAGGGATGAGTTTGTCCAATCATACTTTTTGAAGCTGACCGAGATCAAGAACAATCTGCTGGCTATTGGGGAGACAATAGCTGATCGAGAAATGGTACTCACTGCACTAGGAGGGCTCTCATATGAATGGCATGTGTTCACACTACCATTCTAAATAATAATGTGATACCTGACTTTGACGAAGTACTGTCAAGATGCGTTCAAGAAGAATCAAGAATGAAGGAGTAAGGAAATGAAGGAAATGTTGCATACACTGCTCATTCTAGAAAGAACTCTGGTGGCCCAAAGAATAAAGGAATAGCAGAGGCTCAAGGAAAGAAGGGCAAGTGCTTCACTTGTCATAGGCCTGGTCACTATGCTAGATAATTTCCTTTCAAGAAGGATTATCCCAATGGTGATGACAACAACAACAACCTGAGCGATTGCAATCAAAGGAACAACAGGTTCTAGGGAAAGGGGAAGGCTCCCTCTGGCAGAAATGATAAACCTTTCAAAAGGTCAAGAAATTCCAGGTATGAGGAATCAAATGTTGTTGATAAAAGAAATGAATTCATTCTTGTATCTGCCCTCTCTGCTGCATCTCCACCCGACACTATGGATGTCTGGTTGATAGATAGTGGTGCTGCAAGGCACATCACTGGGTTCAAAGAAGCACTTTCTGATATGTTTGAGAAGGATACTAATCTAGAAATTATCCTTGGAGATAATGCCACATATCCCGTGAAAGGGACAAAGACTGTGACCCTCCACTTGTCTCAAGGTCAAGTCCTCCACTTACAGGATGTACTCTATGTACCTAATTTGAAGAAGAATCTCATGTCTATATCAGCCATGGAAGACAAAGGTTTCAATGTGGCATTCACTGATGGAAAGGTGCGCATGTGGAAGAAGAGCTTCAAGGAAGCTATCACGTTTGGGTCTAGAATTGATACACTCTACCAGCTTGGAGGAAGTCCACTTGGAACAATGACATGAGATGCTATATGACAGACTGATAATGGCATTGAATATGAGATGAACGAGTTCAAGAACTTTTGCAGAGGAGCTAGCATCAAGAGGGAGACCACAATTTTTGTGGGCTACAACGAAACTTTGAAGGCCTATAGATTCTATGTGCTTGGTCAAAGGGAAGTGGAGATATGCCACGATGTCACCTTTGATGAAGATACTTCCCTGAGGAAAGTAGTTGATCTTCTGAGATCTAAAGAAGGTCATGAAGCAAGGCCTGCAAATCAAGAGGAACCGAAGGATGAGACAATGCCTGATGTTGAAGGACCAATGGATCCGATTGATCCACCTCCTTCACTGGGAAAGAGACCATCATGGCTTAGGGACACTCTCGAGTATGCTGAGGGACATATGGCCCCAAGGGGGACATTCCATGAAAGCAAGAAGCCGAGTAGATACCAAGGGTATCTAGCAGCCATGAGTACTATTGTACAATCCGAGCCTGGATCTTTTTAAGGAAGTCGTAAAGCATCAAGTCTGGAAGGATGCTATGCACGAAGAGTATGAGTCCATAATGAGGAATAATGTTTGGGATGTGGTTCCTAAACCGGAGGTCAAAGGAGTTGTCACCTCAAAATGGCTCTACAGGATCAAGCATGGATCTGATGAAAGTGCTAAAAAGTTCAAGGCAAGATTCGTTGCCCATGGCTCCTCTAAAAAAGAAGGCATAGACTATGATGACATATTTTCACTTGTGACCACCATCCGATCTATCATAGCCATTGATTCTACGCAAGGATGGAGTCTTCATCAAATGGATGTGAAGACTCACTTCTGCATGGTGCAATAAAAGAAGAGGTGTATGTGGAGCAACCTCTGGGGTTCGAAGTCCAATATCAGGACACCCATGTCTGCAGGTTGAAGAAAGCCCTCTATGGGTTGAAGGAAGCACCTAGAGCTTAGTATGAGAGGATAGATAGCTACCTGATGAAGCTGGGATTCACTCGTAGTAATGTTGATCCGAACCTTTACTTCAAGGTTCATAAAGAGAAGCCTCTCATTTTGGTGTTGTATGTGGATGACTTCTTCCTGACAGGTGCTGACCCTCTCATTCATCAGTGCAAGAGGAAGCTCGCTGCTGAGTTTGAGATGAAAGACCTAGGACTAATGCACTACTTCCTAGGCCTGGAGGTCTGGCATAGACCTGGCGAGATTTTCCTTTCTCAAGGAAAAAACATTGTGAAGCTTCTGGAAAGATTTAGTATGGTGGACTGCAAGTCTGTGTCGACATCGATGGAGCTCAAATTCAAGAAGTTGAGTTGCAGTGTTGTTGGGCCCGTATTGAAAAATCCTACTGAGTATCGTTAACTCGTAGGGGCCCTGATGTTCTCAGTGAACACCCGTCCGGACGTATGTTTTGCAGTGAACACTTTGATTCAACACATGGTTGATCGTAACATTCATTGGGTTGGAGCCAAGAAACTCTTGAGATATCTCTAGGGCACGATAGACCTTGGGCTGAGATACACTGCTAGGATCATGACACTCCTTGGTTATATTGATGCCGATTGGGCTGGTAGTGTGGTGGATCGTAAGAGCACATCTGGATGATACTTCACACGTAGATCTGCTTCGGGCATGAAACTGAAGTTGATAGCCTTGAGCACCACCGAGGCCAAATACATAGTAAGGTGTATGGCCTGTTGTGAAGTCACTTGGTTTTGAAAGCTCTTCAGTGAGTTGTTCAAGCATGTGCTAGATGCCACCGTTATCCTTTGTGATAACTAAAGGGGGATTCGTTTGTCATAGAATCCTGTGTTCCACGATCAATCCAAGCATGTTGATGGCTGGTACCACTTTATCCAGGATATGGTACATAGAGGTGCCGTAAGGCTCGATCATAGGAATTGATGAGCAGGTCACAGATATTCTCACTATGCCCTTGGGGAAGGTCATGTTCCTAACCTTCCGTGAGAATCTTTGAATCTTGGAAAGACCCTATTCTGAGGGTCCTGTTGGACGATGAGCTCTGGGAGCTCTGGGGGACTTTGGGGATAGCTTCTCGGAGCTATAAGAAACCACAGGGCTAGGCTTGCCGAACCTTATTGGTGTGCTTGGGCTCCACCGTGATGATTGAGTTGGTTCGCCTCTCATGATTTGTGCCCCGTATTCATCCTACCCATTTGAGTTCCAGACTCATGGGAAGTACCTCTCATTTGGCCAAAGAGGTGGGAAAAGCTAAAGACTAGTAGCAAAGACTGATGGACGCATTAGAGATTGCCGTACTCTCTATCTAGGATGACACGTGTCCAACCACTTGATCTGGGATCAAGTCTAGTGAGGTTTCGGACCTCCTACTGACTTCGGGTCAAATAAACCAACTTCGGGTTGGTATGTGACTCTTTGAGTCCATATGAGGCTTCAGACCTCCAACTGACTTCAATTCAGTGAGACTAACTTCAGGTTAGTATATATGACTCTCTTAAGTCCAAGCGAGGTTTCAGACCTCCTACTGACTTTGGGTCAGGTAAACCAACTTCGGGTTGGTATGAGACACTTTGTGAGTCTGATAGAGGTTTCAGACCTCTGGGTTGAATCTGTCAGCCGGGGAATGATGTCTTTGTGACTGAACCACTTCTGTTCTGAAATAAAGAGGTCAGCAAAGCAAGTTACGGTGGGATGACGCACGATGTTTGATTGCATAGGTGGATGGATTTCTCCCTAGTTGAGAGGGAGTGTTAAAATTGGACAACTGTTGGGTGTGGAGCCTGATTATCTTGTTTACTTTGTATCACAAGAATGGACCCCTATACCTTAAAAGGCCTGGTCTGCAGTAGGCCTGATATTGCACATGCAGTGGGAGTTGTAAGCAGGTACATGAACAATCCAGGAAAAGAACATTGGATGGCAGTAAAATGGATTCTCAGATATTTGAGAGGTATCGCAAATCAAGCATTATGCTTTGGTGGTTCAAACATTGCTCTACAGGGATATGTTGATGCAGATATGGCAGGTGACAGAGATAACAGGAGGAGCACTACAGGATATGTATTTACTGTAGGTGGAACAACTGTTAGTTGGGTTTCAAAAATCCAAAGTGTTGTTGCACTTTCAACAACAGAAGCCGAGTATATTGCTGCTACAGAGGCTAGTAAAGAAATAATTTGGTTACAAAGGTTTATGTATGAATTGGGTAAGAAGCATGATATGGGCACGTTATACAGTGATAGCCAAAGTGCCATTCATCTTGCAAAGAAATCAGCATTTCATTCCAGGACTAAACACATACATTTCAAGTACCATTTCATACAATCAGTATTAGAAGATCAGATATGCTAACAAAAGTTGTAACCAGGGAGAAACTGAGAATGTGCTCAGTTTCAATTGGTCTTCAAGGATGACGATGAAGATGAGGAACAACCAGGTCCAAAGAGGAGTCATTGTCTAGCAAATGAAGCAGCGGTGGAGTTGCTACAATCAGTCTCCAAGTGGGAGATTGTTGGGTGTGGAGCCTGATTATCTTGTTTACTTTGTATCACAACATTGGACCCTTGTACCTTAAAATGGGCGGCAACGCCGCCCGTAATTAATCGCTGCCGTGGGGGGGCCAGGGGGGCAGCAGCGCTTTTCGGAGCCCCCCCCTGGCGGGGGTTTTCGGGGGCAGCGCCCCCGAAGCTAAAAACAGATGTAAAATTGCCTTGTAAAAGTATAGTAATTTCTATTAAATCTGGGCCGTTCATTAGGAAAATGATCTGACGGTAGAAGTTATGTTTAGATTAGGGTTTTTTTCCCTAGAAGGCAACCCCTCGCTTTTATGAGGGCATTGTATTGTGGTTGTGTATTGTATGTGTATTCGCAGAGCAAGAAACAGAGAGGGAGACTGTGAGAGAGAACAGAGGATATTACAGTGGATCTGTTGTAGGTTTTGTCTCTTCATTTTTGTTGGATAATAGAAAGGAAGGACTGGCTGTTCGGGGTGGATGTAGCCCAAACTGGGTGAACCTCATATATCTGTGTCTCTCTACTTTTATGTGTTTTGTGTGCTTTTATTTTCCGCATATTTTATGTGTTGCATTGCTCCATAATATATAATTTTCTAACAACTGGTATCAGAGCTAAAGGTATATTTGGCTGATAAACTCGCAGGAAAGAAGGGTTCCTGGTTCGATTGGGAGCAATGGCAGAAGATGGTAAGTTTAGGGTCGAGAAATTTAACGGCCAAAACTTCTCACTGTGGAAGATGAAGATGGAAGATTATCTGTATCAGAAATATCTGTACCTACCATTGAGCGGAAAAACAAAGAAGCCGGCGGCCATGACAGACGTGGAATGGAACATTCTTGATAGAAAGGCACTCGGAACAGTACGGTTATGTCTTGCGGCGTCAGTCGCCTTCAATATTTCGAAGGAAACAACAACAGAGGGTTTGATGCAGACGTTGGCGAAACTATATGAAAAACCCTCGGCCTCAAACAAGGTATTTCTTATTAAACAACTATTTAATATGAAGATGTCGGAAGGTGGATCTGTTGCAGACCATTTAAATGATTTTAATACAGTTACCAGTCAGTTAAGTTCTGTAGGGGCAAACTTTGATGATGAAGTTAGAGCTCTGTTATTCTTGTGCTCATTACCAGAAAGCTGGAATGGTTTAGTTATGGCCATTAGTAACTCTGTCTCTGGATCTAGTACTTTAAAGTTTGATGATGTTGTTGGTGCTATCCTTAGTGAGGAAATGCGACGGAAAAGCTCCGGTGAGACATCAGGTAATGCTTTGAGTGCAGAGTCTAGGGGAAGAAGAATGGAAAGAGGAAAGAGCTCGGGATATCGCAGTAAATCAAGGAAAGGCAGATCCAAGTCCAGATCGGGGATAGTGTGCTGTAATTGCGGAAAGAAAGGACACCTAAAGAAAGACTGTAGATCTCGGAAGGGAAAAGAAGGAGACACACAGCAAGAAAACAATCATGAAGCAAATGTGACAGGTGATGTGTTACAAGATGCTTTGATTCTTTCTTTCGAAAATATTACTGATTCTTGGGTTGTAGATTCAGGGGCTTCATTCCATGCCACACCTGATAAGAAATATTTTCATGACTATGTTCAAGGAGATTTTGGACAAGTTCATTTGGGTGATGATAAACCCTGTAAAATTGTTGGAATGGGTAAAGTTCTTGTAAAACAACATAATTGAAACCAATGGCTACTAAAGGAGTTAAGGCATGTTCCATATTTGAAGAAAAATCTGATTTCAACAGGGTAGTTAGGCAGTGAA
Organism: Pinus albicaulis; assembly: GCA_034641835.2. NCBI lineage: Eukaryota > Viridiplantae > Streptophyta > Pinopsida > Pinales > Pinaceae > Pinus > Pinus albicaulis. Next base: position 756,674,734 of record CM076571.1, on the reverse strand, counting down.
GGTTGTGTGACAACTTTCACAGATAAAACTTGGAAGGTCACCAAAGGAGCGCTGGTAATAGCAAAAGGTGAAAAGGTTGGTACATTGTATTTATGCAATGGTATTTCTAACTATGTTAATGCTTTAACTTCCAAAGGAGCACATGCAGGATTATGGCATCATAGGCTCAGACACATGAGTGAGAAGGGAATGAAGATTCTTCGCTCAAGAAATTTGTTGCCAAGTTTGAAGAATGTTGATTTGGATTTCCGTGAAAATTTCATTTATGGAAAACAAAAGAGAGTCATATTTCTCAGAGTTGGGAAAGAAAAGAAGAGCGAAAAATTGGAGCTTGTGTATACAGATGTATGGGGACCTGCTCAGGTATCATCTCTCGGTGGCTCTCGTTATTATGTTACTTTTATTTATGATGCAACTAGAAAAACATGGATTTATTGTATTCAGAATAAATCTGATTTATTTGATACTTTCAAGAAATGGAAAGCTTTGGTTGAGATTGAGACAGGAAAGAAGTTGAAGTGTATCAGATCAGAAAATGGAAGTGAATATTGCAGCAAAGAGTTTGATAGGTACTGTTCAGAGCATGGAATTCGTAGAGAGAAGACAGTTCCAAGAACACCACAAGAAAATGGTGTGTCAGAAAGGATGAACAGAACAATCATGGAGCGTGCAAGGTGCATGAGATTGCATGCAGGATTGCCTTTAAAATTTTGGGTAGATGCTGTAGATACTGCTGTTTATCTAATAAACAGAGGGCCTTCAAGTTCCTTGGATGGTGGTATTCCAGAGGAAGCATGGACAGGTAAAAAGGTAAACTACTCTTTTTTAAAGCCTTTTGGTTGTGAGGCCTTTGTCCATATTAATAAAGAAAATAGAAAAAAGCTTGAGGAAAAATCAAAGAAATGTACCTTTATTGGATATGGTGCTAATGATTTTGGTTATCGCTTATATGATTATGAAAATCACAAAATCGTTAGGAGTAGAGATGTAATATTCAATGAAAATGTCTTGTATAAGAATCAGTTGCAGGAAAAGAAACAGGAAAAAGAAAGCAAGGAATACGCGGTTCTTGATGAGATATCTGAAAAAGTAAAGGTGCCTGAAAATAATAATAATCAACAACCACAGCAGCAGCAACCACCACAACAGCAACAGGCACCTCAAACACCTGAAAGTGGTGTTAGAAGATCTACCGGGATAAGTAGACCCCCTGAACGATACTCTCCTTCATTATATTATTTATTGTTGACTGATTCTGGTGAACCTGAATGTTATGAAGAAGCAATGCAGGTTGAAAGTAGGAAGAAGTGGGAGCTAGCCATGGAAGAAGATATGGACTCCTTAATGCATAACCAGACTTGGGACTTAGTCAAGTTTCCTGCAGGTAAAACTACATTGCAGAATAAATGGGTTTACAGGCTGAAGGAAGAAGATGGAGGAAAATAGAGGTACAAAGATAGACTTGTGGTGAAGGGGTTTGCACAAAAGAAAGGTATTGATTTTGATGAAATATTTTCTCCTATTGTTAAGATGAATTCAATCAGAACTATCTTAAGTCTTGTAGAAGTGGAAGATTTACATCTTGAACAGTTAGATGTAAAGACAACATTTCTCCATGGAGATTTGGAGGAAGAGATATACATGCAACAACCAGAAGGATATGAGGTAAAAGGGAAATAAAAATTGGTGTGCAGGTTAAAGAAGAGCTTGTATGGTTTAAAACAGGCTCCAAGGCAGTAGTATCTAAAATTTGACAAGTTCATGTCTGAACAAGGTTATACTAGATGTCACTTTGATCATCTTGTTTATCTAAAAAGGTAAAATGATGGCAGCTATATTATATTGTTATTGTATGTAGATGACATGCTTGTTGCAGGGTCTAACATGCAGGAAATAAATGTGCTCAAAAGGAAATTGGCAAATTCATTTGCAATGAAGGATTTGGGAGTTGCAAAAAAAATCCTTGGTATGAGGATAACTAGAGACAGGAAAAATCACAAATTAACACTGTCTCAGAATGAGTACATAGAGAAGGTGTTGAAAATATTTAATATGCAGAATGCAAAACCAATTAGTACACCTTTTGCTAGCCATTTCAAACTTAGTAAGGAGATGTGCCCAAAGACCCAAGAAGACATGGATTATATGTCTAAAGTTCCATATGCATTAGCAGTTGGAAGCTTAATGTATGCAATGGTCTGCACAAGGCCTGATATTGCACATGCAGTGGGAGTTGTAAGTAGGTACATGAATAATCTAGGAAAAGAACATTGGATGGCAGTAAAATGGATTCTCGGATATTTGAGAGGTACCACAAATCAAGCATTATGCTTTGGTGGTTCAAACATTGCTCTACAGGGATATGTTGATGCAGATATGGCAGGTGACAGAGATAACAGGAGGAGCACTACAGGATATGTATTTACTGTAGGTGGAACAACTGTCAGTTGGGTTTCAAAAATCCAAAGTGTTGTTGCACTTTCAAAAACAGAAGCCGAGTATATTGCTGCTACAGAGGCTAGTAAAGAAATAATTTGGTTACAAAGGTTTATGGATGAATTGGGTAAGAAGCATGATATGGGCATGTTATACAGTGATAGCCAAAGTGCCATTCATCTTGCAAATAACTCAACATTTCATTCCAGGACTAAACACATACATCTCAAGTACCATTTCATACGATCAGTATTAGAAGATGGAGAGTTGAAGCTGGAAAAGATACACACTAGCCAGAATCCTGCAGATATGCTAACAAAAGTTGTAACCAGGGAGAAACTGAGAATGTTCTCAGTTTCAATTGGTCTTCAAGGATGACGATGAATATGAGGAACAACCAAATCCAAAGAGGAGTCATTGTCTAGCAAATGAAGCAGCAGTGGAGTTGCTACAATCAGTCTCCAAGTGGGAGATTGTTGGGTGTGGAGCCTGATTATCTTGTTTACTTTGTATCACAACATTGGACCCTTGTACCTTAAAAGGGGCGGCAACGCCGCCCGTAATTAATCGCTGCCGTGGGGGGTCCAGGGGGGGGCGACAGCGCTTTTCGGAGCCCCCCCCCGGCGGGGGTTTCGGGGGCAGTACCCCCGAAGCTAAAAACAGATGTAAAATTGCCTTGTAAAAGTATAGTAATTTCTAGTCAATTTGGGCCGTTCATTAGGCAAATGATCTGACGGTAGAAGTTATGTTTAGATTAGGGTTTTTTTCCCTAGAAGGCAACCCCTCGCTTTTATGAGGGCATTGTATTGCGGCTGTGTATTGTATGTGTATTCTCAGAGTGAGAAACAGAGAGGGAGACTGTGAGAGAGAATAGAGTATATTACAGCGGATTTGCTGTAGGTTTTGTCTCTTCATTTTTGTTGGATAATAGAAAGGAAGGACTGGCTGTTCGGGGTGGATGTAGCCCAAACTGGGTGAACCACGTATATCTGTGTCTCTCTAGTTTTATTTGTTTTGTGTGCTTTTATTTTCCGCATATTTTATGTGTTGCATTGCTCCATAATATATAATTTTCTAACAACAACTAGGTCCAAACTCCATGTTGTGATGCTCAGATGAAGATACCAATATTTGTATTGGGTTCCTCTTTTAGAGAGGTGTAAGATCGATCTAAAATTGATCATAATCTGATGAGCAGAACATTTATTTTAAATTTATTTTTAATAATTTCAAATATGTGTAGGTCGGCCTTAGGGTTTTACACCCCCAACAGATGTGTCACACACCTCAGTGATTGATATAAATAGAGTCAACATTGGAGGACTTTTTCACTCATCTCATCGTCACGCATCATCTCCTCCTTTGATTTAGTACAATCTCCTTAGAGGCAGTTTCAGTTCACACGTGGGAAAGAAGGACGAAGCCATTGTTGCTGTCGTTGTTAACATTGTTGCTGCCTTTGTTGTTACCGTTGCTGTCATTGTTGCCATTGTTGCTACCGTTGTTGTTGTCGTTACTGCCATTTTTGTTGCCGTTCATGCCATTGTTGCTACCATTGTTGTTGTTGTTGCTGCCGTTATTGCTGGTGTTGCTGCCGTTGGGGCAGTGTTGACTTTTCTGGGGTTGACTTTGAGTTGACCATGTGGCTGTTTTGAGGGTTGTTGTGACACATGTTGGGTTGGCTGACCAAGGAGACTTTGCTGGTTGAAGCATCCCGTTGACCGCCGTAATGCACCACCACATTTTTCTGTTTCTGGTTTGTCTTCTATAGATCCACTAGTATGTTCTATCAGCATTTTACTCAACTGTTTATGTGATTCTTGTGGTGAAAAGTAAAGTTGCATCAAGCATAGAACATCTACATAAATTTACACTGTTTTCCTTTGATTCCCTTCAAACATCCTCCTTCAGTGTATCCAAAACTTGCATATCGAGGCCTCTACACAACCTCCAATTCCTGAGTTATGCCTTGGCCATGAATGCCAAGTCCTCCTCCTTTGTACCCCATCTTGGTGAGGAGTCTCATGCCGGTTCCTGTAATGGGTATCTCCACACTTCCAACATAAATGATATTATGTGAAGAAAATGAAGAGAAACCAACATTTTTTTACCTCAGCTGTCGATTTTGAAACATGTGAAGAGGGCTTCTCTAAGCCTTCGTTGCGCTTCACTTCCTCCAAGGTGTCTGTCACGGCTTGTAGCTGAAGCTGTAATCACTACTTCTCGTCCTTCTCTTCCTGTAGGAGTATCTTCAATGCATCATGAATTGCTTGACGAATTTCGTTGTTGAGCTTCAATTCTTCCAATGCCTCTGTTGTGGCTTGCAACTGAAGCTGCAATTTATGTTTGTCCTCATTCTCCTCATGTCGAAGTGTTTTCAACTCAGCATTGTCTGCTACTTGTTTCTCATAATATTCATACAACATGTCTACTTTCTCGGACACCCTGAGCATGGTCTTGTACAGGTCTTTGACATCCTCCATTGCTCAACTTAGTGAATGTTCAATGGTTCATTCATGTAATCCAAATCAGCAAGAATACCACTCTGATACCACTTGATCTAGGTAAATTCATGATACCCTTAACCAAGACCTTTTACTTCGGCTGATGTGTTAGAATTTTATTTAATCAAAGCGTTAATGAACATAAATGAGCATCTGCATACTGTAAAGAAGAGGAACATAACAAGCGTTAGCAACATAAGAGATTGATAACATAGTTCGTCGAGGAGGGACTACGTCTCTGGGCCTCAGTGTCAAGATGGTGTAGGCCGCTACATTAAGCGCTGGAAATAATGAAGATGTACATGATGGTGTTTTCTCTTTCATACAAGGAAAATTCCCTCACACAGGAGTGGCTGGATCTCTCCATGAGATGTTCCACTACATGAACTCTCATTCACAAAAATGACTCCTATCAGTATGACAATAACTCATACATAATGACTATGAGTATCCCGCTAGCATTGCAACAAAGGGATCTCAATTAAACATACATGTGACAATGAGTATCCTGCCCTCATGGAAACAAATGGATCTCAAACATAAAACAAATCCATGATAGAAATTACATTTCACATAAATAAAAAAAACAAGATCCCACATCAAACATCAAACATGGATCGATACAACACAATGCATCTCATAGCAAAGAGGAAAAGAAGTACATGATCACGCTGCATATACCTCACATCTTGGAGCTATATGAAGAAAAGGATGATAAACTGTTGGATCTGGCTGTACCATCAATCTCGTGGCATCGAATATCCTGAAAAGGACTACTCACACATTGAATGTTGACACCTGAAGCTCCACTTTGAAAAGTGGTCGAAAAGCATAAGGCTTAGATGGAAAATTTGACTGCACCGTTGAACTGATGTTGCTAAGAGGTGTAGGACCAACTGTCAATTTTCTAAATTCTGACAAAGTCAAAATTTGGGCCTTAGGGAATCTTTTAGATTCCCCCTAGATTCCTCAAAGATGCTGCTCCATAGGGAATCTATAAATATGCATCTCAAAATAGGAATCTAATCTCACCATTGATATCCTTGCGAAAATCTGAGAAGAATGAGTATAAAGTTGACCTCATTCTGACACCAGCAAATTTCAACCTCCAAGGAATCTGAAAGATTCCCTCAAGATTCTTGAAGATTCTCCTCCACAGGGACTCTGTAAAACCACTGCTCAAAAGGAAAATCTAGGTGCACCATCGCGCTCCCTGCGAAGTTCTGGTTAAAATGCATATACAGTTTAATACATTTTAAAAAATTTACCTCCTTTGGATCATAAGATTCCCTTGGCACCAAACAAGGATCTGTTGCAAAATCTGTGCCTGCGCCTGCCTCAAACTGCGTGCTCCAACCTGTCCCTCTTCCTTGATATCTGTGCTCGGGTGTGCTGGGCGCATTTTTGGAAAGCTGATTTTTTATATTTGTTGATGGGCGAAGTTTACAAAGCGAGTTTGTTGGCGTAATGGTAAAACTTCATGGTTTGTTGGAGGGAGGTTGGGAGGTCAAACCTGCCCCCTCCAAAATGGTGTGGTTTTGTTTCAAATCCATTAAATTTTTGTTATGGGTGGGCGGGGCCACTCCATGCGGCCCGGCCCGACCCCCAAACTCCGCACGTATAATCGTATAAACTCCATGGTAAGTTCTGTTGGTTTCCATATTTCGTTGGTTATGTTATAACCATAACCTTTTAATATTCAACGATTTTTATTTATATGGTTTGCTGTGATTTAGGATTTTAAATATAAATAGTTATAAAAATAATTATTTTGATATTAAAATGATTTTTATATAGTTATTAAAATAACTATTTTAGATTTTAAATGATTTTGTTGTTTTAATGATCATAGTTTTTTAACGATTTTTTTTTGTCCTTTTGTGTAGGTTGAGGACCAATGGATGAGCGCCTTGTGTAAGGGCCTGGTAGGCTTCTATGTGGGTCCCACGTGCTCACTGGGATGCCATGTGGCATGCTCTGGGCCCCACTTCCCTTGCTTTAACAAAACTTCAAATTGCTCTAATGTCCTCATATGAGCTCAGATTGACATGTCGTTCGCACCGTTGCGATCAGGGCGACGAGATCTTCAATCTGAAGCTGAGTTTTCCACCTTCCTATCAGTTTGAATTTTGAGCCCTTTGTACTAACCACTAGTGTCTGAAGATCCACCTGGATCATTTATCCAAAGGTTGTATCATCAAAAACCTATTACATCCTCTTACGAGGAGTAATGTGAAAAAATAATAGTAACAGGATTTGGATGAAAAATGGGGATTTGATTGTTTTTTAGTGACATACATTGTTATCCCTTGAAATTGATGTTTAAAAGGGAGAGATTGTTCTCAATCACAAGTGTTTGCAAGAGCCATGAGAGTTAGCAACACCTTTGGTATAAGTGATAGTTGCACTAGTCACTTGTAGAATTGAAAATAAAATCTAATAGCAGGAGATATGATTTATAATTATTGGTTTACAGGTGTTTTTGGCCAAAATTACAAGTCATTAAGGCTGTAGCCGAGAAAGGATAACAATAATCAAGTGCTTTACTAGAGAGAAGTGGTTAGATATATGGGGGAGAGAGATATTTCCCTTTGCAATTTATGTCAAAGGGGGAAAGAGAGATATCAACCACAAGGGGAGATTGCCATCAATGCCAAAGGGGGAGATTGTTGGCATTGATGTCAACCTCAATGATGACAATCATAGGTTGAGATTATTTTCATTATTGACATCATTGAGATAACTTACATTTGAGTGTGTTGCATGCTTAGTTAGAGTTGGAACTTGGCTATGGAGCCCAGTGAATGTGGAGCCTTGGTAAGAACACTCATGAGCATTATTTCCTAACTAAGGTCAAGGATGTAGACCTTATCTTTGAAGTCATTTTACCTATCATGGATCAATTCGAGTGCTCTAACAAAGGGTATAGTTGGATAACTCTCTAAGATACCTTTCCAATGGTATATGACATTTTGAAAAACTTTGTAGGGATAAGGAGTTATGGAAGTTTGAAATTTGGCATGGTTCCAAGCCTCGTGGTTCCACAACAAGTCAAATTACAACCCCCCCCTTCCCTCTATTAATCGTCAAACATAGGGGTCCCACAATTGTTGTGGGCCATTAAATCAAAGCAAGCAGAGATTTGTTGATGTTATGCATTAAGGAAATCATGCAGGGTTTAGTCATGAATATTAAAAAGTGTGGCCCCCATGTTATTGGTTGAGCATAAAGGCGAGGCATGAAATTAACCATAACCGCCAATTAAGCGATGGTTAATCTAATCACTGATTATACTATTGGAAAGTGTGCTAGCACTGTGAATAGAGGGACTTGATAGAAGGTTCGATCAACTAATGGAGGCGTGGGATGTGAAAATCCCTATCATTCAACAAATTTTGCATCACACCAAGTTAAGTGAAGAACTTGTGAATTTCATGGTGACATTGATAGTGAGTGGGACACAAATCCTCTCTGACACTGGTATATGACACAAATTTGACCTCTACGCACATTTTTAATTTCACAGGAAATTGTCGAAACATAGCTAGACCCCATGACATTTCCTTAGTACAAATGGTGACATGGAAGTTCATAGATGGAAAATTTTTATTAGATGTTAGGAATGATGTGGCAGCTAGTTAGCAATACAACTCAACATGATGACACATGGCATGACATGGTAGGTGACACGTGGCATGCAAATTCAATGTTTTTAAGTGGCCAAGTGGGCCAAATCCAAGTGACACATGGCATGGGATGACATTTAGAGGACACATCAATGCACCATGCCAAATTCAACTTGAAGAGATTTAGAGAAAGGGCATGAATAATTTAAGGAAAGAGATGAAAAGTTCTCTATCAAATGATAGAAAAATTCATGTCACACATGGGAGAGTAGAGAAAGACAAGTGGCAGTGTTATGGGCAGGCTTGTTGTGGCGCCACTCACATTATGACACATGGAAGGATGATTTACAATAGGAAGGACATCTCAACTAGTTAGGCACGCCATTGTACTCAACCAATTTTCAATTGAGCAGTTAAAAAAATTGGTATGATGAGCACGACGCAAAGGCTGAAGGCACCAAACATAAATTTTAATGTTAATCGATGTACCATCACAAAGGCTATGTGGTGATGATTTGGCACAGTGGTAGGAGGACATGTGACTGACTAGTGACCTATCACATTTTTGTGAGCCAAGACAAGTAATCAGTGTAAGCACCTTTGGTAGTATCATATGGTTCTAGCCTTCTAGGCACATATTATTTAGGTGTCGAAGGTTAAGGGCGTGGAGAAATAGTATTTTGTGAGGCTTAGAGCTTTCCACGCTTAAGCTTCTAGCCATAGTCTCTAGACAAATGGTTAAAGATCTATTATCCAAGTAGTTATGATATCCTCCAAAGTTTAGCCCACAATTATGAGGCCACAGTCTCATACAGTAAGCGCTAATTGTTTAATGGCATGAGATGATCAAAATTTGGCATTATAGGCACCAAATTTAGTTAAAATCCAACTAAAGGATTGATATGGTTGTGTGAACTTGGTCTCATTGATGTTATCAATAATATGAAATTACCTAGGATAAAACTAGCATTCGATGCCCATGATACTTGGTGTGTATCAACTATAAATGTTAGTGCGAGTTATGGAAAGGGAAAGTGATCCCAGTTGAGAATCAAAGGCCAAAACAGAGCCAAGTTGGGGCTTCCTTTAGGTGGGTGCCTAATAAACATATTAGGGAGTTGGTACCTCCTACAAGTAGTGGCTTGCAAATCAGGAAGTTGGTGCTAGCAAAACAACTTAGGGAGTTGGTGCTTCCTACTGGTTGGGGCCAACAAAAAAACTTGGTGGTTGCTTCCTCCTATGAGTGGGTGCTGAAAAAAACTTGATGTAATTAGAAGTGGTGGCTTTAAATTTACATCATAAAAAAATGAGATTTCTATTTTTTTCCTTTTATGGGTTTCCTATACATATGGTGTCTATGTGTTGCATATGTGTGTGTTGAATGTGGTGTGACTATGTATCTTATGGTATGTTTACATATTTAAGTGTTGAAATATGGTAATAATCATTAAAATTGGCATTAATATTTGTTCACCTCCTCCTCTTAGTATTGACTTGGTTTCCTATAGTCATTAATTATTATTCATTCTCTTTGCACATTACATCTTCTAGGCTTTCTAGCCTTTTAATACACAAACTCTCTGATCCAACCACACAAGCACCCAGGATTTAAAATATATGAGTACATTGGCCCAACGACCTAACACATTGATACATATAGGCACACATACCTCAACAAAACTTAACTCACTAGCCTAGATATAAAAATTAAAAAAAAAAAAAATCCCAAGAAAAAATCGTAATTTCCATTAATTATAAAGAAAATTACATGTTGTGTCAGCTGCATATTTCTATGACGCAAAAATATGTTCATATAATAAGTTATCATAAGTTCAAGACGATTCAGAAATTTATAAAAAATATTTACAGAGTACTCTGCATATAAAAAAAAAACATAAATAGCATCAAAATCAATTATCCCAAAATTTTTAGTGCCAAAAATGCCTCTACTCAGTTAGACTAATCAGATGTCTCCAAGATTCCCATGTCTTCAATGAATGGCCCGTGGTAATGCTGGTATGTTTCCGGTCAAATATGTTCTATAATGTGCCAATGACCCCAGATTAGCTGTGCAGCTTCTTTGGAAAGGTTGTCAGCCATATGGTTCCTTTCCATGTAAATATGAGTAAAAATAATGGAGTCAAAGTGAGATTTTAGTGCCATAACTTCATCTAGATGTCCCTTGAGTGTGTGCACGTGGAATTTGGCAGTATTTTTGAACCAGTTAATTACAATATTTGAGTCCCCAAATATCTGTATTCTGTTGCATATTTTTTCAAGGGAAAAGATAAGAAGTAGTTTGAGGCCGTTAAGTTCCAAGTAATTGTTGGTTCCTGGGCCTAATCCCATCTTGATTTTGTAAAGGTGAGTGTATGTATGATATAGGATGGCACCCCCTCCACATCCAACAATGTCAGAAGACCCATCAAAATATTCCTAGGGATATTTTTTTTCAATAGTTTCGGGCACAAGTACCCTCCCTTGTGTCTTGTTATCTTCATCAGGTATCAAATGGAAGAGATCAAAAATGGAATTGCATACGGGGGGCCAACTTATCATGGCATTTTGAAAAGTGATGAGATTGCGAGCTAGCCAGATTCCCCATGAAACCAGGAGGGGAAGGTTTCTTTCTTTCAAAGATGCACCCGAGTGCCACCAGTTATGCCACGTTGTAGTGATAGAATCCCCTTGCCAGATGTGAGATATTCCCAGGGCCAAAGAAATCAGTTGCCATAATTTTCAGGTCATGGGGAATTTTAGGAATAGGTGATCAATGTCCTCATCATGCTATTTAAACAAACCACATATGGATGGTCCATGAAATGATCTCTTGCTAAGATTATCCTTCATGGGTGCAATATTTTTGAGCAGACACAACATGAATAACTTGGCCTTTGGAGGTGCCTTCAACTTCCAAAGGCGTCTCCACCACCAATTTAGCTCATGGGGTTCTTGAGATGTGATGAGTGCAGTGTAGCCATTTTTAGGGGTGTATATACCACGCAAGGAAACAACCCATATCAGCTCATCCTCCCTCTTTTTTATTCTCACATGGGTCTCCCTAAAAGCAGTGACATATCTGTGCCATTCCCTCCTCGTATCCTCCGGGATGTTTAGTGCTCATAGAGTTTTCCAAGCTTGTGTATGCCAAGTAGAATTTCCCCCATCCCCAATTTGAAACAGGTGGTTGATCCCTAAGTCCACGAGTAATTTTCTTAATTCCATATATAACAGGTGCTCCCTCCCACTACTTGACCAAGCATCCATTCCAATCTGGACTTGTGTGCCTGATCCAATGCGCCATGCAAGTCCACGTTTGATGACAACAATTTATTTTGTCATTTCACACCATACAATGGATGAGCCTGGCCTGCATCTAATGGGACCTCTGATCCAATGAAGAGTGGACCTCGGTGCAATGTATTTCATATATGTTACCTCATGCTAGAGGCTATTTGAAAGTAGTACTTGCCATCCCAATTTTGTAGCCAATGTAGTGGCGAAAAGATTTAAGTCCTTGAGTCCCCATCCTTCCTAATGTTTGGGATTGGAAATTTTGTCCCAGCTTACCCAAGGAAAATTGTTGTCCTCCTTCTTCCCCCTCCAAAGGAAACGTTGACATATTTGATGTATTATATTTGTAACTCCCTTGGGGATCCGCGACAAGTTCCATCTAGTACACCAGAATCGCCTCCAAAACTGACTTGATGAGGACTAAGCACCTGGCTCTAGAGAACCATATCTGTTGCGAGATGTTGATTCTTCTCTCCACTTTCACAATAAGCCAGTTCTAATCCATGATTCAGTAATCATTGGGTTTGAGCTTGAACCCCAGATATTTTATCCCCTCCTCTATATCCCGGTAATAAAATTGGAAATGTTGGAGAGCATGTCTACTCTCTTGGATGGTGCATCTTGTCATCATGATAGTGGATTTGCTGATATTGGGAAACAAGCTTGTAACTTTACAATTTTTTTTCAAAATCATCTTGAAACAGTTGGAATCACGAGTGGATCCATCAAGAAATATGAGTACATCATCAATAAATAAAAATAGAGTTAAATGAATATATTCGGTAATTTTGACCCCCATTAAATCCCCATTAGCCCTAGTCGAGGCTATGAGCTTTGTTAGCCCCTCCATGATCAGAAGGAAGAGAAAAGGTGATAAAGGAAATCCTTGTCTGAGGCCTCGCCCCGCATGGAAAAAATCAGAGGCTACACCATTAATGAGAATGCTGAAAGATGCATTGGTAATGCAACACATGATCTAGTTTATGAAAGGGTGGGGGAAGCCAGTATGAGTGAGGATAAGTTGTAAATAGGTCCAAAAAGTGTAGTCAAAAGCCTTGGCCAGATCGATCTTAAGAATTGTGCTTTTCAGGCTTTTGAGTTTGATAGAATGCAATGCTTCTTGATCCATCCCAATGGCCTTGTGAATTTTCCTTTTATGGAGAAAGGAAAAATTTCCCTTGGATATATGATTGGATAAAATAGGCTTGATGCAATTTTCTATGATCTTGGTAATGATTTTGCAAAGGTAGTTACATAAGGAGATGGGCCTGTAGTGGTTGAAGGACAGTGACTTGTCGATTTTGGGGATGAGAGCAACGAGTGTGGAGTTGAATCCCTCACATATTTTTCCCGAGACTCTACACTCCTCAACAGATATCAGAAGGTCCTTGCCTATATGATCATAGAAGGATAGCTAGAATTCAATGGACCATCCATCCGAACCAGGGATCTTGTCTTTTTTGAACCATTTTAGTACTACTTCAATCTCTCCTAATGTCACCGCAACATTGAGATTAATTATCAGTATCATCATCCCCCACATACCTTGGCATATTCTTGGAAATACTGAGTACCTCTAATATATTAGCCACCCATAGGTCTCTGTATATATGGGAGAAGTGTCTAATACCCATTTCAGAGAGTTGATGATGAGTTTTCTCCACCCTACCAGCCTGATCCTTCAATTACCAAATGGTGTTGATGCTCTTCCTTCCTTTTTCACATTGCTAAAATAATTTGGTATTGTTATCACCAGCCTCAAGCTAGATAGCCCCACTTTTGAGTCTCCACGTTTCCTCTTTTTGTCTTAATAGTTTGATCTTTTGTGTTTCCATTTTGATAAGATGGTCCTTTTTCGCACTGGATGTGAACCCAAAACATTCTGATCCAGTTAGTAGTGTTATATTTCTTTATACCCTCCACAACTCTTCTTCATCTCAAATCCTTTTCTCGCTTGCCCATTTGATAGTCCTATCCTTTATCTTGGAAAAGTTGTTGGTGATGACTCTTGCCGACATAATGTTATGCCCCTAATGGAAATGGTTCTAGGACCCCTTAACTATCATGTGGAATTCAGGTTCGTCTGGCCATGTGGAGTTGAACTTGAAGGGGGAGTGAGGCCTGTTGTTCTCTCCATGGATTTCAAAATAAATGGGAGAATGGTCTAAGATTCCTCCGGTTCCCACCCATTTTCTAGCCCTGTCCACCTTGCCTGCTATCTTAGATTTGATCAGGAAATGATCCAACCTACGTGTTGGTGTTCCTTCCCCTATCCTTCGTTGTGCCATGTAGGTATCTTTTTAAGCATATCTAGGTCTAGCAGGTCAGCATTATCGATCAATTTCTCAAAATAATTTGACAGGGGATCTGGCATAGCATGGGGACCCCAAGATTCAGCTTGTCCAATGGAGAAGTTTAGATATCCACCCATATTGATATGATCCACCCCCATGATCGAGGAGCCCATCAACTTATCCCATAATGCTGGCCTGTTATGGAAAGGGTCATATATGTTTAATATCCTGAAAGGGATGCCAATATCTGATGTTGTAATGTCTTCACCAAGTATCCCCTCCCTTCCCCATAAAATTTTAATTTGGATGGTGTGATTGTTGAAACCTATGGTACATCCCCCTGAACACCCTCTCACATCCAAGTTATGAAAACACCAATATGGACATAGTTCGGAAAGGAGCTTATGAACTACCTCCCCAGTCCCCAATGTTTCTTAAAGAAAAATTACATCCACCTTCTCTAACATAAGCATATGCCTAAGAGCCATTTTCTTATCATGGCTGGCTAACCTTCTGCAATTTAATGATAGAAAGATCACGTATCACCCATGGCAGGGGTATCCTTTGCTCTAAGAACCTGATAAATTGATATTTGTCTCCCCGATGCCACCTTAGTCCATACTTGAAGGATGGCTTTGGAGAGTGAGGATGGTCTACCCCTGGTGGATTTCATAACCTTGAGGGAGGGATTGTCACCTAACCCATATGAGTCGTTGGGTAAGGTTTTGGCTGAGGACCTAAGATTATATCTATGGGAGGAACTAATTCCCGAAAGGTCAGACAGATCTAAGGGGTCAGATCCATCAACATGAATGGTAGGGACATGTATGGAAAGTTGAGGGGGTGTAGATGCAACATGGAAGCTAATGGGGATTATATTTATTTTATTAATTTTTAGACTAGATACAATATTTGATACAACATGAGATGTAGTATGCAAAACATTAAAATTTATAGGGGAGGATGGAGAGATAGAAATACCCAGAATGGGCCCGGAATCCTCCTCTTGCGGTCAAGTGACCACTATTGTAGTCGCTTGTGAAGTTTCTTGTGGATTGGTAATGGAAGTCACCTTCCGGGAGGCGGTAGCAGTCTCGATTCAGTGGAATGCGTTTCCTGAGCTGTAACCTTGCCAAATTCCTCTATGGTTTGAGTCCCCACATGCACCAGAGTTTTGGGGAGTGTTGAATTGGCTGCTATTATAAGTGGAGATTCCTTGTATAGATGCCCCACCTCATGGCATCTCCTGCATCTGAAGGGCACCCCTTCATAATCAAGAATTTGGTATCTGGTAATATCTTTGTGCTTCAAACAATAACTCTCTACCAATCCCTCTTGGGTGTCCAAGTGCACTAGGATTCTCTCCATCAAGATGTTTCCGGTCTCCATGTAGTACCGGTCATGATCTAAGTAAATGCCCAGGTCCTCTCCAATACACCTAAGGACATCCTCCATCCAAAATTGTAGCGACAGACCAAGTAATCGCACCCATATGGGACCTGCTCAATTTTTTCCTTATCTGTATCAAATAATGGTGTCCATCGTTTGAGAAGGAACGATGTCATCTCTATATGCCAATATTTCGAAAGAACCTAGTTTTCCATGTCAGGGTGAGGGAAGATAAGGGCGAACCAACCTCTGTTCATTGTGAGGATAGCAAGGAGTTGTTCCAGAATATTCCCCCAGATCTTAGAGGTCCATTTTTTGAGTTTGGACGAGGTATAATTTCTTTCTCGAACCCTTCCAAAACAAGACTATTTGAGCAATCTCCTCCACTTGTTTCATTCTTATGCATTCCCCGAAAACCATGAATTTGGTTTTTTCACGGCTCTTAGTGCACTTAGCCTTTTTTTTCTTGTTTTTTGAGCTGGTATGTCTCGTGTGAGACCATCTTCTTCTAGAAAGGTATCATCAGATTCTGATGCCCTGTTGTCTTCTAGTTGCGGAATCGTCAATGGAAACCCTTCAAAACTGCTTGAAGCTTTGACATCATGTGGGCACCCCAAAATGTCCTCTGGGTCAAGAAGTTCCTCAAAAAATCTAATCCCAAGGTGTTCAAAGCCAAATTCCCCATCGTGGGCACCACAGATACCCTTCGTGCTCTCAGTTGCCGCTACAAGTTCCTTCGGGATAGACAGAGGTTGCTAGTTGTTCCATAGTCGGAGAATCAATGGTGAGGTTATAGAGAAAGCGAGTGAGGCTGGTATACCAGGGCCCATATCAGTAAAATGCTCCATAATGATCGTATTAGTAACCCTAATCCCTTTTTTCTCGAGTGTTGACTCACCCTCCTCCATGTCCATTAACCGGGGTTCCAACTATTTCGTTGCGGCCAACATCACATCCTTGTGAGCCCCAACTGTCTGATGAGGTGGGTAGTTTGACCAAATGTGAGTTGGATCTAGCATATCAGAGGAGTAGTCAAGTTCCTCTTCCTCCATAATGATGTTTCCAGCAGAAGCAGTATTGTCTATCAGAAACCTCCAAACCCTCTTGCCTTCTGCAAATGGTTTCGAGAAAAATGCTCAGGGTTTGTAACTGTCAGTTGTGCTTTGCTAGGGTCCAGGAGTATGCAAGAGGAATTATTATTATTCATGTATGTCAGGTTGTCGACATTCGTGAAAGTCAAGGAGCCCTCCGGGTAGTCAACCTCTCTTACCGCTACCCATGACAGTTATGCAATAATCAGGTTTCGTGCAGAGCTAGCCTTGCACCAAAATATCCATCACCAAATGTGCGGCTAAGGTTAAACCCAGAGTGCTCCTCTCCTGGTATTCCGTTGCAAGTGCCACCATAGCTAGGATTTAGAACCTACACTAAAACGCCATCGCTAGGATTTCATTTTCCATTGACTTGTAATCCCATGAATCAACTTTCATTCTAGGGTTTCTTTCTTCATTCTTTGATCTTAATGGATTCTATAGTCTTCTTCTTGCAAAGGATATGCTTAGAAAACTTATCTAGATTCTACATATCATGGTGTTAAAATTGGTAACTAGGGCCAATCTCCACATTGGATAGCTCATATGATAGAGAATATATTTTTATTGGATTCCTATTTTCAAGAGGTGCAATATTGATCTAAAGATCATCTTGTTCTGACTAGATATCATGTATCAACTTACTGACTTAATTTTTATATGTACATAAGCATTATAATTCAGGGATTAAGCCTAAGCATTACAAATATGGTTAGGGTTCTACAACTTTCTACTTACACCACTTCCTAGATCCCTACAACTTCCCATTATACTCCCCAAAGAAACTTTCTCTAATACCAATATTATTTATAAACCATTGTGGATATTTCACTATACAATTAATCACAATAGATCTGATAAAATAAGCTGAAATCTATATTACTATTTTCTTTCCCTTTTGACTCCATCAATAATTATTGAATTTTTTCTTATGCATGAAATAGACAACATGCATGAAATGGACAAAAACAAATACAATCTCACAACATGTACATGAACACAAATATTTTCCTTGGAAACTCTTACAAGAGAAAACCCAACTAGAAGGTGAGGTTTCTCTAGTATATTTTCTCTCTGTAGTAAAAAGAATGTAGGTACAAAGGAGAAGACACTTTATATGGATTTATTTGAGACTTGTGGTTGTTAGGCTACTACAAAACACTAAGTCCCTTTTTATACTCTCTCACAACCACTCCTAGTTGCTATTCTCTGCTATAGAAGAACATGAAATTAAATAGAATATCATCCATTCTCTTCCTAGTGGCTCAATTTTAACATAGTCAAAAATCCAACTATGGGTCAAGTTTGACTCCTCCAACTCCCAATTAGAGTTACAATTTTGACCCTTTTAAAGGCTTCTTCATAGCCCACATGTGGAAAATTCCTTATGTATAAGTAACATGAGCTGAAATATCATCCAATTCTACCAAGGTAGTTAAACACAATAATTAGGGATTTTTTGAAGTAAAAAATGAGCCTCACAATGAAAAAATTACCAAAAAAAAAAATAAGGGGCCTTGACATATCCCTTTGGGATACCTAAGGTTCCCTACTCTTTAATATGTGTTTTTCTTCTTCCTAAGATAATAAGGCCTTTAGATCTTGTTCCAAATTATTTAGGGCAAGTGGATCATCTTAAGAGAGGATAACACTTCTATTTGGCTCATGTAGTTAGGGAATATGAGATTCCAAGAAGATTCTTTTACCTTTTCATAAGTTTTCATTGAATTGAAACATCAGTATTCCATCAACAGTGGAATTGAAAGGGGGGTAGACATTGTGAAACTTAGGTTCCCTTGTATATTTTTGAACTATATCAAAATTGATTATGACATTTTGTAGTTTTGAGAAAATGGGTAACTATAAAAATTTTCCATGAAAACCAAAAAATGGCTTATGACACTAGGCAATATTGAAAAATTGAGCCACATGCTAGATTTGAATGTATTTGGAAACCTGTTAGTGGCTGGTACTGACTTGAATTTACTATTGTATAAGAACTGATTTATTGGGAGAAATTTCCAAAATTACCTCGTATTAAAGAAATGCCATTGAAGTTGGGTTGAAATTGGCGTTTTTGTAACCATCAAATTTTACAACGTCCTTTGAAGGCTGTGAAAAGATGCTTACAATTAGAAAACAAAACGGAAAGAAGAAAATTTGGCATATTCACCCATGTGATTTGACTAAAGTGGCTCATACAAGTGGGTGGCCAAATAACTTAAACATAGAGGAGGAAAATGGTTATGTTCACCTAACTAATTTTGCTAAACTGAGAGCATACACATTGGTAGTTATTTTGTTTTTCTTCATTGGTTTCAATGAGACAAGATATCAGAAATATTTTCATAGGATTTCTAGTGGTGGTAAAATTACCTAAAATCCACATTTATTAACGAACTGTGGGTAGGTTGTTGAATGGGGCATAGAGGAAACTATTGAGGGGCAGAAAAAGGCTAAAACAATTGGGATACCCTATTCAATAATTAATGTGCCCTTACCTTTCATCTCTATTCCCCATCAATTGGTGAAAAAATTGCTTGGCCTCAACTTCATATGAGTACCCCTATATAGTATATATAGGGAGGGCCAAGGGCACATAACTCACAGGATTCAAAAGACGTTGAAGCCAAATCGACAGAAATGGATCACAGTGCTCCTCTTATTCTCATTTTATTATTTATGCATGTGATAACCTCTCTACTTGCAGTGATGTTTATTTATTACCCATATTCCCATACCCATGCTCAACAATATTTGTATGACCCCATTCATGGTGGATTAAATTCACTTCAACACCATTCTGACTCTGAATGCATGGCTGAGGAAGCTGATTTCAGTTTATCCTCAATAGATGCCCACGAGAAAAGGGACCTCCATGCTCTCTTGTCATTCTGAAAGGCCATCAGGGCAGATCTAATGGATAAGCTTTCCAACTGGACAACCGAGAACTCTGAGAATATATGTTCCTGGTCCGGCATTCACTGCAGACAATATACCAGAAGGGTAGTCGCCAGAGACCTCTATTGCTTCAACTTGGAAGGTACCCTTTTTTGGTATCTTTCCAATCTGTATTTATTATGCACTCTCAATATTTTTGGTAATATTTTCACAGGAGGAATTCCTTCTGAATTCGGCAAGATTAAAGAGTTGCAAGCACTTAAACTGCAGGTGAATTCGATCAATAGTTCTATGCCGATGGAATTGGGCATGTTGCATAATCTGAAGATCTTGGATATTTCTTCTCACTGGTACAAAATGGCTAATTAGTTACTAAAAAAATTACTAAAATTTTCATATAAACGACTATTTTTCAGTCGGTGACCAATAGTAGCTAATTTACAGTATCTTATAACATGACAAACTTTTAGTCATTTTTAGCTTAGTCATTAATTAGTTGTCTCAATTTTATGTCTAGTAGTATATTAAGTAATAAATTTGGTCATTAATTTAGTCATTAATTATCACAATTAATGACCAAATATACAACAAAATATATTACTAAAAGATCACCCGAGAAAAAAAATAATGACCAAAGAAATATGACCAAAATGTTCGTCATGTTATAAGATACTGTAAATTGGCTACTAATAGTCACATATATGCAAATATTAGTCATCATTTGAAACCAATTAATGACTAAAGAAATATGACTAAATTTTGGTTGTGTTATAAGATACTGTAAATTAGCTACTAATAGTCATATATATGCAAATTTTAGTCATCGTTTGAAACCAATTAATGACCAAAGAAATATGACTAAATTTTGGTCATGTTAAAAGGTACTGTAAATTAGCTATTAATATTCGTATATATGCAAAATTTATTCATCATTTGTAATCACAATTTTATCATTTGTATTAGTTATTTATCTTTTTTTGGTAGTTTCATATTCATTATATTAATGACTAGTTTTGTAGTTTATATTCATTTTATTTACTTTCATTAACAATTATTATAAGTAACTAATTTAGTCATATATTCATTTTATCTGTGTTCATTAATAAACATAAACTAGTAATTTAGTAGTTTTAGATTGATTTTATTTTTTAATTATTAATCAACATAAATTAATTAGTATGATTTTGCAACTAAATTAAAAAAAAACTGGCATACAATGTACATGTTCATCTAATATGAAAACACAAAGTTACATATGTTAATTACAATAATAAATAATATCAATTGAAACTATAAATAATTTCAACCACATAAATTATATTATATAAATATTAAGTAGTACAATATGAGTTTCCAACTTAATATTGGTCGGAGTACAATTTACACACGAAATATTGTTTCATCACTTCAAAACATTATCATTGTGTTGCCAAAGCATTGCAGGTGAATTCACCAACTCTGAAGACTTGACCATCAATTTTATGTGTGTCTCTTATGTGGGATATTGACTCTACAGGTACCACTAGACCAATTCTCTTCTCTCTCTCTCTTTAATTTTCATTTTGTCGCTTCACTGTTATTGTTCTCCTCTTTCTTCAATTCTTGCTTCTTACCATCAATACTGAGTTCCTTTTCTGAAAAAAGAAAAAAGATGCAATGTAGAGTATAAGACTGATGAACACTGAAATAAAAAATAAAGTAGACTATAAATGATTTATACGATATATACCTCAACATCAAAAATATTTTCAATTCCATTTTTCCCCATAAAAGCAAGAAACTTGAACTAGTTTTCTTCAGTTGGGCAATGATGGCTTCTATGTGGACAAATGACATGTACAAAAAAAGCAGATAAAACATAACCATAGAAAATAACACCTTAGTAAAATTAGTATTCAACATTCAAGGAAAGATGAGGCACAATCATGCCAACTAACTTACATGATAAAAACATCAAATTGTAGATTACTTATATAGTGTGGGAGTGCAAAACAAAATCCTAGAAAATTCCAAAGCTAAGTCTAGAATAAAATGAAATGAAGTAAAAATATACAATAATAGAATAGCCACGTATACATGTATATAACCGGATAATGTAGAATGATAAGTGAATAAGTCTAGGACTAGAGGTTGATGATGTCAATAATGCCCAAGTATGGTGAGCATTTCTTTATATAAGAACTACTATTTGGATCCATTATCACATATGAATACACTAACTAGTCTATATCAAATTATTAATGTTTTACTTATATTTATGGATCACAACAATATAAGTGGATAAATTTCAAATAAAATTCCCTTCCCATTGTGTTCCTCACATATGGTACAATATATTAGCTATGATAATTTGGAGAAAATTTACAACATCGAAATATGTAGCAACCGCCACTAGTAATCCCCCAAAAAGGTTTATTTTGGAATGTAACTTTCATATTCCAATTGTTATATGATTCTTGAATGGAGAATCCACACTGAATTCCAACACCAATCTTCTAATTTGAGGGAACACCTGTGGCCATCCTCAATCACTCAAACTCAAAACATCAGTGATCATTATAATGAAAAGATAAAATAAGAGTAGTTTTGATATGTTTTGTAGATTTACATACAAAGCACCAATAGTTTTCCCATATTTACCATACTTGTAATTTCTAAGATATAACACATTTATTTATCTTTTACAACAAATACTTGATTCAATAAAACAAGAATTTAACATATTACAATAATACCACCAATGTTTGATCCTCAATTACACTACAAGAAAAAATGGCATTGGTGAGGGTCAAAAAATGTCACCATAAGCTCATTGGTGACGGTCAAAAGAGCCTCCGTCACCAAAACTTGAACGTCACAAAAGGTGGTGTCACCAAAATTATAGGTGTTGTGGTGACATTCAAGGTCCGTCACCAATAATGGTTTATAATGATGGATAGTGACCATCACCATTTCATATGAGAAATTGTGATGGAACTTGTTATCACCAAAATCATACCTGATTGGCTGCTGATCAGAAAACTTTAGTGTAACTATTTCAAACCATCTTGTGACTGAGGCTTAGCCTCCTCAGTTTGAGATGTTGGGTGTGGAGCTTGATTTTCATCCTGATTCAGAGATCCTTGTTTTAGCTGGATGTATACCCCAGGAAAACTGTACACCCTTGCAGCGGGGGGGTGTGGGGGGGACTTGTCCCCCCTGCAGGGTCCAGGGGGGCTGACCCCCCAGCTGGGGGGTCTGAGGGCCAGCGGTCCCCTGGCGGGGTTTTCGGCGGCAGCGCCCCCGAAGCTAAAAACAGATGTAAAATTGCCTTGTAAAAGTATAGTAATTTCTAGTCAATCTGGGCCGTTCATTAGGCGGATGATCTGACGATAGAAGTTATGTTTAGTTTAGGGTTTTTTGCCTTAGAAGGAAACCCCTCTCTTTGTATGTGGGTATTGTATTGCGGCTGTGTATTACAAGTGTATTCTCTGAGCAGGAAATAGATTGTGGAGACTATGAGAGAGAACATAGGATATTATAGCAGATTTGCTGTAGGTTTTGTCTCTTCATTTTGCTGGATAATAGAAAGGAAGGACTGACTGTTCAGGGTGGACATAGCCCAAACTGGGTGAACCAAGTATATCTGTGTCTCTTTGGTTTTATGTGTTTTGTGTGCTTGTATTTTCCGCATATTTTATGTGTTGCATTGCTCCATAATATATAATTTCTAACAACTGGTATCAGAGCCGAAGGTATATTTGGCCGATAAACTTGCAGGAAAGAAGGGTTCCTGGTTCGAGTGGGAGCAATGGCGGAAGATGGTAAGTTTAGGTTTGATAAATTTAACGGCCAAAACTTCTCGCTGTGGAAGATGCAGATGGAAGATTATCTATATCAGAAAGATTTGTACCTACCATTGAGCGAAAAAACAAAGAAGCCGACGGCCATGACAGACGCGGAATGAAACATTCTCGATAGAAAGGCACTCGGAACAGTATGGTTGTGCCTTGCAGTGTCAGTCACCTTCAATATTTCGAAGGAAAGAACAACAGGGGGTTTGATGCAGACGTTGGCAAAACTATATGAAAAACCCTCAACCTCAAACAAGGTATTTCTTATGAAACAATTATTTAATATGAAGATGTCGGAAGGTGGATCTATTGCAGACCATTTAAATTATTTTAATACAGTTACCAGTCAGTTAAGTTTTGTAGGGGTAAAATTTGATGATGAAGTTAGAGCTCTGTTATTCTTGTGCTCATTTCTAGAGAGTTGGAATGGTTTAGTAATGGCCATTAGTAACACTGTCTCTGGATCTAGTACTTTAAAGTTTGATGATGTTGTCGGTGCTATCCTTAGCGAGGAAATGTGACGGAAAAGCTCCGGTGAGACATCGGGTAATGCTTTGAGTGCAGAGTCTAGGGGAAGAAGAATGGAAAGAGGAAAGAGCTCGGGATATCGCAGTAAATCAAGGAAAGGTAGATCCAAGTCTAGATCGGGGATAGTGTGCTGGAAATGTCGAAAGAAAGGACACCTAAAGAAAGACTGTAGATCTCGGAAGGGAAAAGAAGGAGACACACAGCAAGAAAATAATCATGAAGCAAATGTGACAGGTGATGTGTTACAATATGCTTTGATTCTTTCTTTCGAAAATGTTACTGATTCTTGGGTTGTAGATTCAAGGGCTTCATTCCATGCCACACCTGATAAGAAATATTTTCATGACTATGTTCAAGGATATTTTGGACAAGTTCGTTTGGGTGATGATAAACCCTGTAAAATTGTTGGAATGGGTAAAGTTATTGTAAAACAATAGAATGGAAACCAATGGCTACTAAAGGAGGTAAGGCATGTTCCAGATCTAAAGAAAAATCTGATTTCAACAGGGCAGTTAGGCGGTGAAGGTTGTGTGACAAATTTCACGGATAAAACTTGGAAGGTCACCAAAGGAGCCCTGGTAATAGCAAAAGGCGAAAAGGTTGGTACGTTGTATTTATGCAATGGTATTTCTAACTCTGTTAATGCTTTAACTTCCAAAGGAGCAGATGCAGCATTATGGCATCATAGGCTCGGACACATGAGTGAGAAGGGAATGAAGATTCTTCACTCAAGAAATTTGTTGCCAGGGTTGAAGAATGTTGATTTGGATTTCTGTGAGAATTGCATTTATGGAAAACAGAAGAGAGTCAGATTTCTCAGAGTTGGGAAAGAAAAGAAGAGCGAAAAATTGGAGCTTGTGCATACAGATGTATGGGGACCTGCTCAGGTATCATCTCTCGGTGTCTCTCGTTATTATGTTACTTTTATTGATGATGCAACTAGAAAAACATGGATTTGTTGTATTCAGAATAAATCTGATGTATTTGATACTTTCAAGAAATGGAAAGCTTTGGTTGAGATTGAGACATGAAAGAAGTTGAAGTGTCTCAGATCAGACAATGGAGGTGAATATTGCAGCAAAGAGTTTGATAGGTACTGTTCAGAGCATGGAATTCGTAGAGAGAAGACAGTTCCAAGAACACCACGAGAAAATGGTGTGTCAGAAAGGATGAACAGAACAATCATGGAGCGTGCAAGGTGCATGAGATTGCATGCAGGATTGCCTTTACAATTTTGGGCAGATGCTGTAGATACTGTTGTTTATCTAATAAACAGAGGGCCTTCAAGTTCCTTAGATGGTGGTATTCCAGAGGAAGCATGGATAGGTAAAAAGTTAAACTACTCTTTTTTAAAGCCTTTTGGTTGTGAGGCCTTTGTCCATATCAATAAAGAAAACAAAACAAAGCTTGAGGCAAAATCAAAGAAATGTACCTTTATTGGATATAGTGCTAATGATTTTGGTTATCGCTTATATGATTATGAAAATCACAAAATCATTAGGAGCAGAGATGTAATATTCAATGAAAAGGTCTTGTATAAGAATCAACTGCAGGAAAAGAAACAGGAAAAAGAAAGCAAAGAATACACGGTTCTTGATGAGATAACTGAAAAAGTAAAGGTGCCTGAAAATAATAATAATCAACAACCACAGCAGCAGCAACCACCACAACGGCAACAGGCACCTCAAACACCTGAAAGTGGTGTTAGAAGATCTACCAGGATAAGTAGACCCCCTGAACGATACTCTCCTTCATTATATTATTTATTGTTGACTAATTCTGGTGAACCTGAATGTTATGAAGAAGCAATGCAGGTTGAAAGCAGGAAGAAGTGGGAGCTAGCCATGGAAGAAGAGATGGACTCCTTAATGCATAACCGGACTTGGGACTTAGTCAGGTTGCCTGCAGGTAAAACTACATTGCAGAATAAATGGGTTTACAGGCTAAAGGAAGAAGATGGAGGAAAACAGAGGTACAAAGCTAGACTTGTGGTGAAGGGGTTTGCATAGAAGAAAGGTATTGATTTTGATGAAATATTTTCTCCTGTTGTTAAGATGACTTCAATCAGAACTATTTTAAGTCTTGTAGCAGTGGAAGATTTACATCTTGAACAGTTAGATGTAAAGACAACATTTCTCCATGGAGATTTGGAGGAATATATATACATGCAACAACCAGAAGGATATGAGGTCAAAGGGGAAGAAAAATTGGTGTGCAGGTGAAAAGAAGAGCTTGTATGGCTTAAAACAGGCTCCAAGACAGTGGTATCTAAAATTTGACAAGTTTATATCTGAACAAGGTTATACTAGATGTCACTCCGATCATTGTGTTTATCTAAAAAAGCAAAATGATGACAGCTATATTATATTGTTATTGTATGTAGATGACATGCTTGTTGTAGGGTCTAACATGCAGGAAATAAACGTGCGCAAACAAAAATTGGCAAATTCATTTGCAAAGAACGATTTGGGAGCTGCAAAACGGATCCTTGGTATGAGAATAACCAGAGATAGGAAAAATTGAAAATTAACACTGTCTCAGAATGAATACATACAAAAGGTGTTGAAAAGATTTAATATGCACAATGCAAACCAGTTAGTACACCTTTTGCTAGCCATTTCAAACTTAGTAAGGAAATGTGCCCAAAGACCCAAGAAGACATGGATTATATATCTAAAGTGTAGAGCTATAAAAAGGGTCTCTTTCACCTCTAATTACCTCACATTAATATGTCAATCCGGGAGCGTTTTGTTATTCCAAAGAGTGTCTCAGTCTAAGGCTATCACTTGTCAGAGTAATGCAATTGGGTAAGAAGCATGACATGGGCACACTATACAGTGATAGCCAAAGTGCTATTCATCTTGCAAAGAACTCAGCATTTCATTTCAAGACTAAACACATACATCTCAAGTACCATTTCATACGGTTAGTATTGGAAGATGGAGAGTTGAAGCTGGAAAATATACACACTAGCCAGAATCCTACAGATATGCTAACAAAAGTTGTAACCAGGGAGAAACTGAGAACATGCTCAGTTTCAATTGGTCTTCAAGGATGACAATGAAGATGAGAAACAACCAGGTCCAAAGAGGAGTCATTGTCCAGAAAATGAAGCAGCGGTGGAGTTTCTACAATCAGTCTCCAAGTGGGAGATTGTTGGGTGTGGAGCCTGATTATCTTGTTTACTTTGTATCACAGCATTGGACCCCTGTACCTTAAAAGGGGCGGCAATGCGGCCCATAATTATTTGCTACCATGGGGGGTCTAGGGGGGGTGGTAGTGCTTTTCGGAGCCCCCCCTAGCGGGGGTTTTTGAGGGCAGTGCCCCTGAAGCTAAAAACAGATGTAAAATTGCCTTGTAAAAGTACAGTAATTTCTAGTCAATCTGGGCCGTTCATTAGGCAAACGATCTGATGGTAGAAGTTATGTTTAGATTAGGGTTTTTTGCCCTAGAAGGCAACCCCCTTGTATATATGAGGGTATTGTATTACAGCTATGTATTATTGTATGTGTATTCTCGGAGCGAGAAATAGAGAGGGAGACTGTGAGAAATAACAGAGGATATTACAGTGAATCTGCTGTAGGTTTTGTCTTTTTCATTTTGCTGGATAATAGAAAGGAAGGACTAGCTGTTCGGGGTGGACGTAGCCCAAACTGGGTGAACCACGTATATTTTTGTCTCTCTGGTTTTATGTGTTTTTGTGTGCTTGTATTTTCCGCATATTTTATGTGTTGCATTGCTCCATAATATATAATTTTCTAACAATAAACACCAATGCAATACGATTTATCGCAATCGCACTTCAAAGAAGCAACATCACATTTATTTGATTTATAAAATACCGATGCAATGCGACTTATCGCAAATCTCATTTATAAAAGGATACATTTCATTCAGTCTATTTCATAAACACCGATGTGATACGGTTCATCACAATCACATTTCAGAGGAACACCATCACGTCTAATTATTCTGCAAAACTCTGATGTGATGGACCCCACCATCATCGTAATCGCAAATCAGTGAAAATCGTATACAACTTAATTCCTTTGGGAATGTCTGATGCGATATAATATCATTACAATCGTAAATCGGTAGAAAATATGAGATAATATTTGATTCCCTTTCGAAACCTCTAATGCGATGGATAGATATTCTTTGTTTATCATTTTTTGCGCCGCACATATATTATTTATCAATCGCAATTGGAAAATCCAAAAGGAAAGTTTTACGTTAACATTTCAAATCGCTGATATCCGAATGTACGATCATTATTAATTAGAAAATCAAATGATATATGGTTATCGATCCTATATGAATGCGTGAATGTGACTCTTATGGAGGGCATTTAATTTTAAGACGAGTTAATCAATTGAGATCATTAATAAAAATCTTTTCACACAATTGTTCCTTTAACTTCGTTTCTTCTCGTTTTGAAAGGTTTTTCTCATTTGCAGAGCCATAGAACATCCAACCCTCTTGTTTTTTGAGCTAGTAAAATGATACCAAATGAGAAAATGTCTAAGAAATTTACGAAAGCAAGAACTACTGTTTCCGCAAAGATTATTCCTACTGCCACAGTACCAAAAGAAAAACCAGCTAAAATCAATCTGGTTACAGATACGGCATGCCAAGGTCTCGGGAAGCTTTCCTAGGAAGAAGTGTATAATTTGATTGAAGCAGAAAAACCCACTATTACAGAGGTAAAAGCAACAATACCAGATGAAGAAGACTCAGATTCTAATTCTGAGACTCCTCTCAAAGCACTTTCAAATTATTTTCTTCACAGAATTGTGGCTCGAGAAAATATGTTCCCCTATTATGATGTAGTGTGATGGGTGATAGAAAATATCACCATTACAAATAGAACCTTTGTCTCAACTGCGGGACCAAGTTTTTGGTATTTTAGAGCGGAAGATATCAAAACGATGTACCATCTCCCAAATCCGAAAAAGGTATACAACAAAGCTTTCATAGCAGATTTCTCCGCAAGCAATGAAGTTCAATCAAACCCCATTAAGGATTGGAGACAAGCTCTAGAGAAACATAAAAATGAAGCATCAAGTATGTACTCCATGGAGTCTCTTGCACCCCCATATTGCTATGCTGCTGCAATGATGTGTAGACTCTTTGGGAATGAAAATTCTGTGAGGTTTTCAATTTAGATGGTACCCCTTATTCATGCTGCTATAAATTCTGAAATTATGGATTGGTCGGTTATCCTTTCTGACAAGATAGCTAATATAATTCTGTAATATAGAAAGGATAAAGACACTGGAAATACAACTCCTTTTCATTTCTGTGCTTATATCTTAGATGCCCTGTGTTTCAATTCATAATTTCCTATTCTAGGTTGGAGATGGACTCCACAGGAACCTATTTCGATCCACATTTATCATAAACTCTTGTGGAAGGTCCATTTTAAAAATCATGTAGATAGGATTTGTCACGGTTTTTTTTAACCTGTCTATCAGACCATTTTTAACCAATTTCCTCCCCGGCTCTCTAAAAAAGAAAAGAATGATATATCCCTTATTGGCAATTGGTTTGGAGAAGAAATATTTACTTACAACCGAGTTTTTGGAAGCATTGTGGAACCCCATATCTTACCTCTATATGTCCCTGACAAACTGTTAGCCCAAGAAATTTCTTACCTGTTGATAGAAAGAGGGATGTCAAGATGTCTAAAGAATGCCAAGAAATTGATGTGGCCTACATTTCCCTTTCATTGTGGAAATTATACTCTGAATAATTTCAAACATGCTGAGAAGGAAGTCATTAAAATAAGATATCTTAAGCTTGCAACTATCCCAGGGAGACAGTATGATCCAAATAAAGTAGCTTTCGATTTCACAAATTTGGTTCAAATTGCTAGGTTTGAGCATGAACCCTATGAATTTGATGATTTATTTATCTCTATTGAGAAATTTTCCCAATTTTATGACTTGGCCAAATCCAAGTTTCAAGTAGAAGATATGAACAATTTTTTGCAGTTCAGAAGTCAAAGATTGCTGAAAGCTCCACTTGACCAGCTAAGGATTCCTTTGCAAGAAGCTGAAAATATAGAAATAGAACAAAAGAAAAAGGAAGACACAGCTAGCAATATAGATAAATAAGTGTCTACCATTAAAGATGATATCCATACTGAGAAGGAAAATACAGCTGTCGAACTTGATTTTCAAACAAAAAAGGATAATACAATTAACAAAAATGATATGCAGTCTAAAGAAAGAAATATAGATGATAAAACCAATGATCAACATGAAAGAGAAACAACCATAGAAAGAGTGGTAAATTCTGTTGAAATTATTGTTACTCCCCAATTTCTAAGACAATATGAGCAATTTGAACAGCGAATTGGAGGACAAAATAATCCTCAAGTTGATAGTTTGAATAATCAAGATGTGGAGATTATCCCTAAACATCCATCAGAAGAAATTGTGTTGAAATTTGAATAAATCCTTCCTTTGGATATATTTTATATTCCTAAGCATAGGCCTATTTTCAGGAAACAAAGAAAAAGAAGGAGGACAAATCAAGAATCACTCTCATCCCCACAGGTTGAATTCATGAATATTTTCTGGAAGAATACTGAGGTAGATCCTTCAGAGGATCTTACCAAATTATCACAATATGCAGGTGCCTACAGTGCAGTCACTATAGATAAATCTGCTGAAGTCAATCAAATGATTAAACAAAAAGACTCACAAATAAAAATTCTAGAAGAAAAGACAACAAATGATCAGCAAAAGATAATGCAGTTGCAGCAACAGTTAGCAGAAAAAAAACTCAGAGCCAAACAGCTGGAAGAACAACTGAGTGTGGAAAATAAAAACCTTGATCAACAAGCTTTGAATAAGCAACAACAATTTTCCCAATAGGTGTCCAAGCTACAAACCTTGCTGCAAAATGAGAAAACTACCAAAGCAGAGCAAGGAAAAATACTTCAAGCAAGATTGGACAAATTTAAGGATTATCCTAAAATTGACCAATTTAAAACTGAAGCTCTGGAAACAAATAAGCTATTGTCTCAGTAGTTAGATGATCTTTGTCAAAATATTGCACAAGCAAATCCTTTATGTGAAATAAAATCTTCCCTTATTGATGAATCAGTCAACCTCAAACTTGAATTTCAGAATGCAGATGACAAGATATCAGAGTTTCTTTCATGGAAAAACTCAGAAGAAGGAAAGAATGCAAATCTTCCCAGGATCGAAGAAAGACATAAAGAAATTTTTTTTGCTGAATGGGAAAAAGATTTGATTAAAGAATAAAAAGCTACATCAAGGGCCAGAGCTATGATGAAAAATATGACACAATTAGTTAATGGTAGCTTATATGCTATTAATTTAATTTCAAATTGTATTCCAGGTAAATTACCAAAGGTGAAAGAAACTGATACCAGGTGGAAGTAGGAATTAATCAACAAGAATTATAAAATCAGCATAATTTAGGAAATTACATGGGATTTCATGTGGATATATTTAATTAAACCACACAGTCAACATATGACAATCAAATGTCTTTCATACGCCATCAATTGCATCATTCTAGAGTTATCTGATGCCACGTACACTGGTCAGTTGCATTCAAGGCTGAGTCATCCAACCGAAGTCAAGGATATGCTCAAAATCTGCCATCTCAGCACATTGAATACAAGAGAAAATCAATGAATCTATTTTATTTTGAGATCGCAAGTCTTTTTCAGGATCTCCGACGATAGTTTCTAGCATAAGTTATAGATAATCTATTTTTTTAATTTCCTATTTAAACCCCTTTCATGCATTTAGAAAGGGGTCCTGAATTTGTAATAATTTTGGCTTGGATGATATATTTTTGTACTCCATTGACTATTTTAATTTTATAAAGGATCACATCCTGTGCTTTATGGCGAATTATCTTTAAGAATTTCTTTTTTGTATCTTGGAGCTTGTTTTAAGTTAAAGCATAGGATCTGGATATTGAGTTGCATCAAGAAAATATCTCAATGAATCTGGTATTTCTATTGATTTACTGTTATTTTCTTTAGGTTATGAATTATTCTCTTTGAAATTTTCTATCATTTATATATGCTTGATTTCACAAATATTTCTTTATCATATCATTTCTGAAGATATAGAAATATTCAGCTATCATAGTATATACAAATGATATATAGAATTATGAATGAAATGTGTTATTCTAACTTTGTTTAATTTCTTAAACAGAGTTATCATTATATGATATTGCATCTTTCTGTTGAATAATAATACATTTTCATGGTTATTTTTTTAACTGAAACCATCTTTAAAGTCGTATTCATACTTATTACCCGAGTTAGTTTTAGAATTATTTGCAAGTTATAGTTTAAGTTAGATAGATTATTTTAGTCAGTTATTTCCATTATTCACCTGCACAAACACTCCATTACCAATCCATTCACTATTAGGAAAATGGTCCTATAAGTCCAGTCGGAGCCACCACACCAAACAGAAAAGGAGCTGTCCTAAGGTCCTGACCGATGGTTTTCCCCCGATGTTTGAAGCAGCGATTTTCAAGGCTTCAACATTTTTGGCGCTAGAAGGAGGGCTTAAGCTATGAATGGAAAGTAAAACCAAATCTACAGGTCATTCTAAGAGAAATTCACCCTCATCACCTTCTTCAATTTCTTCTACATCTCAAATCTATAGGGAAGAGATTGATAGAAATATTCAAACACCCACTACCAAAGTCTCAAATAAATCGAACAATCAACTTCCTGAGTCTCCCTAAATACAAGCTTTAGTTCATAAACTCCAAGGATTCTCATTATCATTAGAAGAGTATGAAATATCTGAAGGTAGTGTTACTTCACAATTTGTTTCTTCCAAACCTCTCGTTAGGTCACAAAGTGAAAAACTTAGTATTCCTCCAAAGGAATTTCCTTTACCAAGTCGATTTAAGACTAGAAAAACATCCTCAGAATCAGGTAATGATATCATTTCTTCATCGCAAACCCATTCATCTGCTTCCTAGACTCAAACCCAGAAGAGTATAGTTATTCCAACAACATCTACTCAAGTACTAGCTGTCTCTTCTAGTCATTCAACTGTTACTACTCAAACACCAGTTGTCTCTTCTAGTCCTTCAACTGTTATCACAACAATGGCACAAATACCATGGACTAATCTAGGAGTTGTTGAAATGCCTGCACCTTTGCATGATTTTCCAGATCATCCTGAAAAATGGCTGCCAAAATTTAGTCTTGACTTTGGCATACAAGCAGAAGAACACATTAATAATTTTATGTTATCTATAAATTTAAATGCAGTAGAACATGAAGATGTTGTGGTTAGGTTATTCCCTTATACTTTGCAAGGGGAAATAGGATCCTGGTATTTTTCATTACCTTCAGGTTCTATTACAAGTTGGGATATTTTCCAAGAGCATTTCTTAACCAAATTTGGAGATGATAGATCAATAGCAACCCTAATCAATGATCTCTCCAATTTGAGGGCAGAACCCAAAGAACCCATCAAATATTTTAATTCCTGATTCAATAAACTTTTGAATAAAATCCCTACAACATCGAAGCCCAATGAGCAAGTCATAAGTGAATGGTATATAACAGCTTTGCCCTCAAATATAGCAATTTTTGTAGATAGAGCTGCTAAACCTACTTTGGCTGAAAACATGAAAGAAGCAATTGTAGTTGAAAGACGGATTATTGCTTTGGATAAGAAGAATACTATTGAAGACAAGAAATCCAAAAAATTCAGCTTTAAGGATGATTCTAAGAAGAAAACACCAAGAGATCCATATGATATGGAAGGCTTACAGAAAGTTCTGAATACTTTGTCTAATGAGATGGTTGAAATTAAAAAGAAAGTGGCAGAGACTTCTATCAAAAGGCCATTCAGAAATTTCAAAAGAAATCAAACTAATGAATCAAAACCACCCAATTCAATCTCTAACGCAGAGTTAGATCTAGAAGAAGATGAGGAAGATGATACACCTCCATTATCGGAAGAAGATGAAGAAGAAGAAATAGCTGAATTACATGGGATGTGGGATTTCATTCTTCCTAATTCAGACAGTGAAAAGGAACAAGAAGCCATGCAAGTAAGTACAAGAAGTAAATATCAAGCAGAACTCGTTCAAACAGTTCCCAAGAAGAAAAATTCAACTTCTACTATTAAAGACAAATCCCCTGTAAAGAAAACTTCTTCTTTACTGGCTAAAAATCAACCATCATCTTTTAATTCTCCTACAACATCCAAAACTCTGGTGGTATCAGATCCTATGGATTATAACATTTTTGAAGACATGAAGAAAACCAGAGCGAATATCTCTCTACATGAACTCAGAAAACTTAAATATCAACAGAAACTATTATTGAAAGAATTAAATGCAACACCTATTTCTCCTCTACCAAGTGGTGTCGTTGCAAAAGTAGCCAAAGGATCAGGTAAGACACCAGATAAAGTAGATGCTACTGATACTATTCTTATTGGAGAAAGATCAAATTCTTAGACACCTCCTTTTCTTTTGACTTATGAAATCTATAACAATAATTTTCATAACTGTTTGATAGATTCAGG
Organism: Pinus albicaulis; assembly: GCA_034641835.2. NCBI lineage: Eukaryota > Viridiplantae > Streptophyta > Pinopsida > Pinales > Pinaceae > Pinus > Pinus albicaulis. The sequence continues at coordinate 756,640,279 of CM076571.1, read as the reverse complement.
AGCATCATCTAATATAATGCCTACTTCAGTCTGTACAAAATTCAATATTGAACCAAAAAAGTCTGCAGTTCATATTGTTCAATTAGATCGGACTAAAGTGCAAGTTGTGGGAGAAATTAATTCAGTCACCATTAGGTTAGCCTCTGATCCCAGGATAGTCTAGAGAACTGATATACTGATTGCAGATATTCCTGAGTTTTATGGATTAATATTGAGCAAGGATTGGTCTGCAAAACTTAATGGTTAAATTGCTACTGATTATTCTCACATGTGGTTTCCTTACAAAGGAAAACCAAATCAAATAAAGGTTGAGCGAGAAAAACACATGATGCATACTATAACTGAATTTGAACAACCAAATGAACCTGTAGATTTTAATAACAACATTCTTGGAGGTTATTCTGCTGAATCATTCCTTGGGAATTTCACAACAACACAATCAACGTTTTCTGTAAATACTTTTATTTTGCAACTTGAAAATTTTTCACAAATTGATTCTTCAAGAATTGTTAATGTTTCTGATACATCTGTAGATAAACCTATAAATAAGTATTTATTTTGGTCTTTTTATTTCGATGGATCAAAATCTAATGATGGCGTAGGAGCAGGATGCATTTTAATTGATCCAGATGGGGAGAAAACTATGCTTTCATGTAGGTTAGAATTTGAGTGTACAAATAACACTACAGAGTATGAAGCCTTGATCCAAGGGCTTTATAAATCAATAGGATTGAATGTTAAGTATCTAAAAGTGTATGGTGATTCCGAAATTTTTATTAGACAAGTAAGAAATACTTTCCATTGTCTTTCAGATCATCTTAAACATTACAAATCTCTTGTGCAAGATCTTACCACTCAATTTTTAGCATTCAACATCTTTTCAATCCCTAGAACTCAAAATACATCCGCTGATTTGTTAGCTAATGTTTCCTCCAAGCTCCTCCCGGCTGAAGATTATAGTCCAGATAGGTTTTTAGTCGAATTAATCTTTCGACCATCTATTCCCGATAATATCACAAACTGGAGAGTATTTTATCATGATGAAGATATCGTAAATTTCTAGACTTCAGAAAAATCTTATGATGACCAAATAATTGATGAAAGTGATCATGATATTCAAAACACATCAAAAGACAATGAAAATCATATTCCCAAATCTGTAGTCAAACTTGAAGATATATATGATATTAAAGACAGATTCAAGAAAGTTACTAATGCTAAAATTCAAAGTTCTACTTTGAAGTTTGAATTAGTAAATCTTGGTACTAATTCTAAACCACATATTTTTAATTTAGGTCTCGAGTTAACATCGGAGGAAAGGTAAGCTTTCATCAAACTTTTGAATAAGTACAAAAATTTCTTTGCTTGGAATTATGAGGATTTGAAAACTTATGATACTTCTGTTATCCAACATACTATTCCAATGCTTTCCGATGTAAATCCAGTACAAAAGAAGTTAAGAAAAATTCATCCCAATCTGGAAGGACAAATCAAGTCAAAATTGAACAAAATTTTGAATGCGAAAATCATTTTTCCTGTAAGACATTCTAATTGAGTCTCCAACATGGTACTTGTTAGAAATAAGAATGGAGATATTAGAATCTGCATTGATTTTAGAAATTTAAAAAAGCCATGTCAAAAGGACAACTTCCCATTTACAACGATGGAACAAACACTTCAAAAGGTAGCTGGTTCTAAACTCATGTCTTTTCTTGATGTTTTTTCAGGCTATAACCAAATATTGGTACATCCAGATGATAGCCTGAAAACTACTTTCAGAACAAAATGGGGAACTTATGCTTATCAAAAGATGCCTTTTGGTTTGATAAATGCAGGAGCTACTTTCCAGAGAGCCATGGATATAGCATTTAAGAGTCTGATTAATAGATCAGTTGTTATCTATCTTGATGACATAACAGTATTTTCAAAGAAAAGAGTCAATCATTTGCATGATTTGAAACAGATATTTGAAAGATGCAGAAGATTTGGTATTTCTTTAAATCCAAAGAAATCCTTCTTTGCTCTCAATGAAGGAAAACCCTTAGGATTTTTTGTTTCAAAAGATGGTATATATATCGACCCTGACAGAGTAAAATATATTTATGATATTTCTTTACCACATAACAAGAAATCCGTGCAATCATTTCTAGGGAAAATCAATTTTGTAAAAATATTCATTCCTAATTTTTCTCAAATAGTTTTACCTTTGCAGAATATGATTAAGAAAATTTTGGTTTTTAAATGGTTACATAAAGAAAAATAAGCCTTTGATGAAATCAAAAAGGAAATCATTAACACACCTACATTGAATACTCCTGATTTTTCTAAAAAAATTATTCTGTATACCTTGGCTACTGAAACATCCTATGTTGTTGTTTTAACACGGCTCAGTGATCAAAAAATAGAAGCACCAATTTCTTTCTTTAGCTCAAATCTGCAAGGAGCTGAGCTTGATTATTTTTATGTAGAAAAACAAGCCTTCACTGTGTTTAAATCAATCAAACATTTTATACCTTTTCTCCTAAAGACACATACAAAAATTATTTTCCCATTCTCTGTAGTGAGACAATTGTTAATTCAAAAATAAGTAGGAGAAAAGAGAGCTAATTGGGTAACAGCTTTACAAGAGTATGATATTGATATTAAGCCATCCAATATTGTTAGAGGAAAAAGGTTTTTTCAAATTGTTAGTAGGAGCTTCCAACATACCAGAAAATCAAGATCAAGATAATACTATTCAAGAAAATCAGATAAGTGTTATAGATTTCGAATCTTAATATGATGATCTGATCTTTTACTTGAAAAATGGGTATGCTCCTTATAATATTAGCTATAAGAACAAACATGCTTTAAGATTAAAGGCTAAAAATTATGAAATTATTGATGATGTGTTATTCAGAAGAAATTAGAATTCTTGAAAAGACTGAAGCAAAAAAGGTATTGCAGGAATTACATGATGGACCAACAGGTGGAAATTTGGGGGTGATACCACAGCTCACAAAATCATCCATGTTGGATATTATTAGCCTACTCTTTTCAAAGATACACATGATTATGTAAGGAAATGTGAGGTTTGTCAAACTGCTAGTGGAAGATAAAGGAAACTAGCTTTTCCTTTACAACCAGTAAATATTGAGAAACCATTTGAGTAATGGGGGCTTTATATTATTGGAGAAATAGTACCACACTCTTCCAAACAACACAGATACATCCTTACAGTGACAGATTACTTCACAAAGTGGGTAGAAGCATTTCCTTTAAAGGTAGCCAATTCTGATGCAATCATTGATTTCATTGATCAATTCATCATAACCAGGTTTGGTGTACCTAACGCTCTTGTTTTTTATAATGCATCTTATTTTTCTAGAAATAGTATAATGGAATTTTCAATTAAAAGAGGTTTTGATTTAAAATATTCAGCAAATTATTATCCACAAGGTAATGGTTTATCTGAATCTACTAATAAAAATCTCATCAAAATCATAAAAAAGACCATTGATCAGAATCAAAATAATTGGCATAAGTCTTTAATTTTTGCACTATGGGCTGATCGTATTACTCATAAAGCTTAAATAGGTACTTCACCTTTTAATCTAGTTTATGGTAAAGAATTTGTGATACCATCAAATCTAGTTCTTCCATCATTAGCCCCAGTTCAATTTATTGAAGACAATCCTTCATCATCTATTCAATTGAGATTTGATCAAATTCTTAAGTTAGAAGAAGATAGAGAAAAAGAAAAAAGTATTCATGCTAAACACCAACACATGGTAAAATCTTCTTTTGATTCAAGTTCCACCAGATCCAAAACTTTGAAAATTGGTGATCTTGTTCTAAAATGGGACAAAGCACATGAAGATAAGGTTAAGCATACCAAATTTCAAAAAATGTGGCTTGGACCATTTCAGATTGCTGAAGATATAGGCTGATATACATTCATATTGCAAGACTTATCAGGAAAGAGAGAATCTCTTCTTGTGAATGGGCTTGTCTTAAAGAACCCCTTCTTACATGTACATATTCCTTTCTGCAATATTATTTATTTTTTGTAAATAAGGTTGTTGATAGTCTTTAATTGATATTTTACTATTTGAAAATATCTTCGAGAAAATACTATAAATATTTATTTTATGTAAATAAGAATTTTTATAGAAATGATTACAGTTTTGAGTAGTTAAAATAAAATATTAAACTTCGGAAATTTGTAAAAACATTTGCAAAATATTTTGAAACCTTGAGGAAATTGTAAATCATTACAAGTTTATTGAGCAGAGAAAGGTTATCCATAAAAAGTAAAGACTTTTTCAAGCTTTGGCATTCAAAACTCTAAAAATTTTCATCCATTCATTCTTAAGGAGAACAATCAGTTCACCACATCCATTAAAGTTGTGAATTTTTAGAATGTAAGTCTAAGAAATTATATGTAAAATTAAAAGATAAGAGGTCTCATTACGAACTTGCTTACCATGATCATAAGAAGTAATAAAACTGACATTACCAACACTACATACCAAAACAGGGTAATGGCTTATAATTATAAGACAAGGGGTCTCATCACGAGCTAGCTTGTTCAGTTTAATTACAACTAGTGAGTGGCATTCTTATCAACTGGCTACCAAACTAGAACAATGGCTTTTTTAAATCAAAAAGTAAAAGACAAAAAACATGAGATAATATGTCTTATGAATTTATCTTTTAAAGAGTCATAATCTTAGTTGGATGGGACAATGAATGATTGATGGTTAAAAGGTAGCCCTGTCGAGACTATAAAAGTTTGTGGGAAGCAGAGGCAATACCTATGACAATAGAGTATATTACAAAAGCTAAAATTGGAAAGGCCCCTTACTTCATTATTATCAACCAATCAAGGCTTAAGAAAACCCAAAAAATGTTGTTATTCTTGAGAAATTAGAAATAAATTGTAAGTGATTTTTATTCTTTTTCAGAGTTAGATTTTATTTAAATTCCTCTAAGATAGTTTTCATTATCTTTGAAACTTTTTACTTACTAAAAGTATAGTGTTCATTTTATTTTTTCAGAGATAATTGTTTCTTTCAGTGAATCGCCAAATGTTGTATGGTACAACAACCCTCCCCATTTCAAAATTTTAAAATAATTTTTTCCTTTAGAAATAGGTCCCCTTTCCTTTTTAGATAGAAATAAAAGATTTTAAAGAAATCCTATTATTTTAAAATAAAACAATAAAAATATTCATTGTTTCAAAGTCATACATCGCATATTGCATACCACAAATGCATGTGACCTTGAATATTTCCGATCCAATTAAATTGAAGACTTGTATCACATCAGCACAAAAGATAGAAGTATTGATGTTAAAAAGTCTGATGCAATCGCAATCGCAAATCGATAAAGTCTTATGATTCACATTTGTTTTGAGAAAATCTGATGCGATGTAACCTATTGCAATCACATTTCAAAAAATTTATCCTTCATTTAGCCTATTTCATAAATGTCGATGCGATACGATTTATTGCAATCGCACTTCAAAGAAGAAACATCACATTTATTTGATTTATAAAATCCCGATGCGATACGACTTATCACAAATAACATTTCTGAAAGGATACATTTCATTCAGTCTATTTCATAAACGCCGATGCGATGCGATTCATCGCAATCGCATTTCAGAGGAACAACATCACGTCTACTTATTCTGCAAAACTCCGATGCGATGGACCACACCATCATCGCAATTGCAAATCGGCGGAAATCGTATACAACTTAATTCCTTTGGGAATGTCCGATGCGATATACTATCATCGCAATCACAAATCGGCGGAACATATGAGATAATATTTGATTCCCTTTCGAAACCTCCAATGCGATGGATAGATAGTCTTTGTTTATCGTTGTTTGCATCGCACATATATTATTTATCAGTCGCAATCAGAAAATCCAAAAGGAAAGTATTACGTTAACATTTCAAATCGCCGATACCCGATTGTACGATCATTATTAATTAAAAAATCAAACGATTTATGGTGATCGATCCTATATGAATGGGTGAATGTGACTCTTATGGAGGGCATTTAATTTTAAGAAGAGTTAATCAATTGAGATCATTAATAAAAATATTTTCACACAGTTGTTCTTTTAACTTCGTTTCTTCTCATTCTGAAAGGTTTTTTCTCATTTGCAGAGCCATAGAACATCCAACCCTCTTGTTCGCCAAGCCAGTGAAATGATACCAGACGAGAAAATGTCTAATAAATTTAAGAAAGCAAGAACTACTGCTCTCGCAAAGATTATTCCTACTGCCATAGTACCAAAAGAAAAACCAGCTAAAATCAAGCTAGTTACAGATACGGCATGCCAAGGTCTCGGGAAGCTTTCCTAGGAAGAAGTGTATAATTTGATTGAAGCAGAAAAATCCACTGTAGCAGAGGTAAAAGCGACAGTACCAGATGAAGAAGATTCTGATTCTGATTCTGAGACTCCTCTCAAAGCACTTGCAAATTCTTTTCTTCACATAATTACGTCTCGGGTGAATATTTTCCCCTATTATGATGTAGTGTGATGGGTGATAGACAATATCACCATTACAAATAGAACCTTTGTCTCAGTTGTGGGAACAAGTTTTGGGTCTTTTAGAGCGGAAGATATCAAAGCGATGTACCATATCCCAAATCCACAAAAGGTCTACAACAAAGCTTTTATAGTAGATTTCGCCACAAGCAATGAAGTTCAATCAGACCCCATCAAGGATTGGAGACGAGCTCCAGAGAAACATAAAAATGAAGCATCAGGTAAGTACTCCGTGGAATCTCTTGCACCCCCATATTTCTATGCTACTGCAATGATGTGTAGACTCTTTGGGAATGACAATTCTGCGAGGTTTTCAATTCATATGGTACCCCTTATTCATGCTGCTATAAATTCTAAAATTATGGATTGGTCAGTTATCCTTTCTGACAAGATAGCTAATAGAATTCTGGAATATAGAAAGGATAAAGACACTGGAAATACAACTCCTTTTCATTTATGTGCCTATATCTTAGATGCCCTGTGTTTCAATTCAAAATTTCCTATTCTAGGTTGGAGATGGACTCCACAGGAACCTGTTTCGATCCATATTTATCATAAACTCTTGTCGAAGGTCCATTTTAAAAATCATGTATATAGGATTTGTCACGGTTTTTCGTTACCTATCTATCAGACCATTTTTAACCAATTTCCTCCCCGGCTCTATTAAAAAGAAAAGAATGATATATCCTTATTGGAAATTGGTTTGGAGAAAAAATATTTACTTACATCAGAGTTTTTGGAAGCATTTTGGAACCCCATATCTTACCTCTATATGTCCCTGACAAACTATTAGCCTAAGAAATTTCTTACTAGTTGACAGAAAGAGGGATGTCAAGATGTTTAAAGAATGCCAAGAAATTGATGTGGCCTACCTTTCCCTTTCATTGTGGAAATTATACTCTGAATAATGTCAAACATGCTGAGAAGAAACTCATTAAAATAAGAGATCTTAAGCTTGCAACTATCCCAGGGAGACAGTATGATCCAAATAAAGTAGCTTTCGATTTCACAACTTTGGTTCAAATTGCTAGGTTTGAGCATGAACCCGATGAATTTGATGATTTATTTGTCTCTATTGAGAAGTTTTCCCAAGTTTATGACTTGGCCAAATCCAAGTTTCAAGTAGAAGATATGAACAAATTTTTGCAGTTCAGAAGTTAGAGATTTCTGAAAGCTCCCCTTGACAGCTAAGGATTCCTTTGCAAGAAGCTGAAAATATAGAAATAGAACAAAAGGAAAAAGAAGACACATCTAGCAAGACAAATAAAGAAGTGTCTACCATTAAAGTTGATATGCATATTGAGAAGGAAAATACAGCTGGCAAACTTGATGTTCAAACAGAAAAGGAGAATACAGTTAACAAAAATGATATGTAATCTGAAGAAAGAAATACAGATGATAAACCCAATGATCAACTTGAAAGAGAAACAACCACGGAAAGAGTGGTAAATTTTGCTGAAATTATTATTACTCCCTAATTTCTAAGACAATATGAGCAATTTGAATAGCAAAATGGAGGACAAAATAATCCTCAAGTTGATAGTTTGAATAATCAAGATATGGAGATTATCCCTGAACATCCATCAGAAGAAATTTTGTTGAAAGTTGAAGAAATCCCTTCTTTGGATATCTTTTATAGTCCTAAGCATAGGGATGTTGTCAGGAAATAAAGAAAAAGAGGGAGGACAGATCAAGAATCACTCTCATCCCCACAGGTTGAATTCATGAATATTGTCTGGAGGAATACTGAGGTAGATCCTTCAGAGGATCTTACCAAATTATCAAAATATGCAGGTGCCTAAAGTGAAGCCACTATAGATAAAGTTGTTGAAGTCAATCAAATGATAAAACAAAAAGACTCACAAATAGCAATGCTAGAAGAAAAGACAACAAATGATCAGCAAAAGATAATGCAGTTGGAGCAGCAGTTAGTAGAAGAAAAACTCAGAGCCAAACAGCTAGAAGAACAATTGAGTGTGGAAAAGAAAAAGCTTGATCAACAAGCTTTGAATAAGCAACAACATTTGTCCCAAGAGGTGTCCAAGTTACAAACCCTACTGCAAAATGAGAAAACTACCAAAGCAGAGTAAGGAAAAATATTTCAAGAAAGATTGGATAAATTTAAGGATTATCCTAAAATTGACCAATTTAAAACTGAAGCTCTGGAAACAAATAATCTATTGTCTCAGCAGTTAGATGATCTCTGTCAAAATATTTCACAAGAAGAGCCTTTATGTGAAATAACATCTTCCCTTATTTATGAATTAGTCAGCCTCAAACTTGAATTTCAGAATGCATATGACAAGATATCAGAGTTTCTTTCATGACAAAACTCAGAAGAAAGAAAGAATGCAAATCTTCCTAGGATCGAAGAAAGACATAAAGAAATTTTGTTTACTAAATGGGAAAAACAGTTGATTAAAGAAGACCAAGCTACATCAAGGGTCAGAGCTATGATGAACAATCTAACACAATTAGTTAATGATAGCTTATATGCTATTAATTTAATTTCAGATTGTATTCCAAGTAAATTACCAAAGGTGAAAGAAACTGATACCAGGTGGAAGCAGGAATTAATCAACAAGAATTAGAAAATCATAAAAATTCAGGAAATTACATGGGATGTCATGTGGACATATTTAATTAAACCACACAGTCAATAGATGAAAATCAAATGTCTTTCAAACGCCATCAATTGCATCATTCCAGAGTTATCTGATGCCACGTACACTGGTCAGTTGCATTCAAGGCTGATTCATCCAACCAAAGTCAAGGATATGCTCAAAATATGCCATCTTAGCACATTGAATATAGGAGAAAATCAATGAATATGTTTTATTTGGAGATCGCAAGTCTTTTTTAGGATCTCCGATGATAGTTTCTAGCATAAGTTATAGATAATATGTTTTGTTAATTTCCTATTTAAACCCCTTTCATGTATTTAGAAAGGGGTCCTGAATTTATAATAATTTTTGCTTGGATGATACATTTCTGTACTCCATTGACTCTTTTATTTTTATAAAGGATCACTTCCTGTGATTTATGGCGAATTATCTTTAAGAATTGCATTTTTGTATCTTGGAGATTGTTATAAGTTAAAGCACAGGATCTGGATATTGAGTTGCATCAAGAAAATATCTCAATGAATTTGGTATTTCTATCGATTTACTGTTATTTTCTTTATGTTATGAAGTATTCTCTTTGAAATTTGCTATCATTTATATATGCTTGTTTTCACAAATATTTCTTTATCATATCATTTCTGAAGAAATAGAAATATTCATCTATCATAGTATATGAAAATGATATATAGAATTATGAATGCAATGTGTTATTCTAACTCTGTTTAATTTCTTAAAAAAAGTTATCATTATATGATACTACATCTTTCTGTTGAATAAAAATACATTTGTGTGGTTATTTGTTTACCTGAAACCATCTTCAAAGTCGTATTCATACTTATTACCTGGGTTAGTTTTAGAATTATTTGCAAGTTATATTTTAAGTTAGATAGATTATTTTAGTCAGTTAGTTCCATTATTCACCTACACAAACACTCCATTACCAATCCATTCACTATTAGGAAACTGGTCCTATAAATCCAGTCAGAGCCACCACACCAAACGGATAAGGAGTTGTCCTAAGGTCTCGACCGGGTGGTTTTCCCCCGATGTTTGAAGCAGCGATTTTTGAGGCTTCAACAGGTTCGAATGCGATGATACATATAAATAAGATAAGATAATCAGGCTTCACACCCAACAATATTTAGGTCTAATTTGGATCTAGTTATACTCACTGAACCCATCTAAGAAAGAAAACACATTTTCCCTGCAAGGCCATCTAGAACTTGATCTATAAAGGGAAAAGGGAAATGATCTTTCTTGGTGGCTTTGCTCAGTTCCTCATAATCAACGCAAATTAACCATTTTTCATTCTTCTTCGGGACTAATACAGGAGGAGATACCCACTCATAGGATATATGAAACCTGCATCCAATAATTTCTGATGTTCTTCCTTCACTGTTTCGTTTAGAGTTGGGTTCATCCCTCTTTGGTGCTGGCGCACAGGCTTGCACCCTTATTTAATGTCAATATGTTGAGTGAACACCAAGGGATGCACCCCTTTTATGACCTTGTAGTCCCAAACAAATGCATTTAGGTTTTCTTTCAAAAGTTGGCATAACTTCTATTCTTCTCTATCTGAGAGGTTTGAGTTAATTTTCAAATATTTTGATGGGCCAAATCCCACAACCTTGGTGGTTTTAGAGGTGAAATCAATTGAGTGCAGTTCCATCCAAGGGTGGCTTTCAGATTCTTTGACTATATTTTCAAGTCGACTATTAGTGGTAGACTAGTTCTGAATGATTTGGTCGATGAATTCATCTTCATCAAGCTGCCCCCTCTAAGAACAATATCTATGGCACAAATGGGGTAGGGTTTAGTGTTGTATACTTCATCTTCTTCTTCTTCTTCCTCCAACCATAAAGGTACATCATGATCACTAGAAGGCAGGGCTAGAGGATATAATACCAATTGTTTAGATAATGGACCATTCATGATAGTCATGTTTCCGGCCTGACACCTGATATAATCATCGACAATGGGTAACCAAGGTATCACTAAAATAAGAGTATACCAATTGAAATTGGTTTTGGCTATGGAAACAATAAATATGTAGGGTAATCCCAAGATTCAATTAAAACCATAACATCCTGAAAAATTCCTTCTGGAGCTACTGTGGACTAATCTGCAAGTTGGAGAACCATTGTGGTTTTCCTAAAAGTCCCTTGGAGGTTGAGTTTAAGCATAGTTTCCTTGGTCATTAAATTGATGTAAGCCACAAGATCTATCAATGTATTGGAGACTATGACACCATATATGTGCACATCTACAACTGGACTACCAGGGTATAGGCACTTCGAGAAGATCACCCTTCCCAACATTAAGTTGGATAGTTGTCCTACTACATTGATGGTGGGGGTATATTTCTTCTTTCTCTCAGGTTTCTTAAAGAAATTTTCCTTGATGTGCCTATTTTAAATAGTGAAAACCTTAATTTCTTCGAGAAGGGGTATTTTTACATACAAATTTTTTCAGTTCTCCTAGAAGTTCAGTTCCTTCTAGGGTGTGCTATTTAGAGTGGATCAAGCACTCAGAAAAAGGAGATTTTTGCATCTATGTGATTTTCTTCCTTTTTCTCCTCAACCTCTACAAATGGAGATGGAGGATGGTTTTATGAGATTACTCTTTTGGACCTGATATTACTCTCTTGTATCTCCACAACATAAGTTGGATAGGGTGTCTCCCCACTGTAAACCTATTGTGCTTGCCTATTTTTTGGGTTCAGATTGGGCTGTGGAGGCATCTGAGGCAGCTTTGGTGGATCAGAATGAGTGAACTCAGGTTGAGGTTGGGGTGGAGGCAGCAAAGTAGGTGGTTTATTATGTATAGGCCTCGACCCTTGTGATGGGTTGCTCCACTGAGGTGGTTGAGGACCATACCACTCAAATGGTTGGTTTACTGGCTGAGGATGATATGGAGGGTGGTAAGGCCAAGTAGGAGGTGTAGGCCATGATGGAGGAGTGGAGGTGTACCAAGACTGCTTTAGTGCACTCTGATTGCTATTATAATAGGAGTAAGGTGCACCTTCCATGTCTTGTTGATATGACTGAGGACCTTGAGGCCTCCTCTAATTGATGAAACATAGTTGCTACTGTCCTACTTCCCCACCTTGATATACAATTTTGAGTCCAGGTAAGGAGGGACACTTATCTATGGCATGATTCTCCTCACAAACTAAGAAAACCTCTATGACATTCAATGGACATTCATTCCAAGGGTGTTTTCTAGTTCAATTAGGGAAGAATATAGCCAAGGCTCTTTATGCTTCCTCTTGCTTCCTCTTGATCTCCATTGTGTCCATTTGCAAAGAAAAGGTGTGAAACATCTCACTCTTGAAGTCCTCCAACATATTTCCAATCTCATGCTTGATGGAGGTGGAAGAGAAAGGGGTATTGGTTAGAGTTTGGTTAGCTCTACCTTTCTCCCTAGCTGCCCTAGAATGGTTCCAGAAGATATTTTTGATCTTATCTTAAGGAATTTGGTAGATATCTCCTCCTCATAACACATTTATGGTTTCTATCACCTCTTCCTTGATCCCTCAAAGAAGTACAAGTTTAAGTGATCTAGGATCAAGGGTGCAATTAGCTCTTTTTTAATGTAACATGAATCCTAAATATTTCCTCTTTAGTTTCCTTGGACCTATAGTAGTCAATGTACTTTTTGTTATAGGCCTCTTGTATCTATGCCCAGGTACTGATGTTTTCCCTAGGCAGAACCATGAACTAGCGCAATGTTGCATCCTTGAGGGTAGATGGGAATATCTTCAAGTTTTGAAGATCTGAGGCATATTCTAGGTCCTACATATAACAACAAATTCAAACATGAAGGTTTCAGGGTCCTCAGAGGTAAGTCCATGGAAATTTGTAAGGGCTGAGGGGTTGATGTTCTTCATCTTAGTTTCCCCATCTATCTCTCTAATGGGAAAGACTCCTTCGGTTCCAATACCAACCATGGGTTGGATTGGTGAAGCACGTTCCTCTAGTGAAACAAGTTCTTCTTATTCTCGAATAAGTTCTTCAAAGTTTTCAAAAGGCTCACCTTTGGTGTGCTCAACCTCACAACCAATAAAGAAGAGTGAAGGGTGACTGTGTGGGGATGTGGGGTTTTTTTTTTTTTAAATCCTTGATTATCCCTACTCCTACAAGGCATGAATTTTTTTTTTTTCAATATTTTTGAAACTGCATGTAAAAGAAAAGAAGAAATGAATGCTAGAACATAATCAAAGCATGCACTTAGACACCTCCCCAGCAAGGACACCAAAATTTGGCGAGCCTTGGTATTGCAAAAAGAGTGCTGCAACTCCCAAAGGATACTCTACTTTACTTTATCAACCCACGGTTTGTAAAAACATGGAGGTGACAGTGAAATATACATAGAAGAAGCATTATACTCATGTCATCCTCTTGTGAGTCCTACGAAATGTTGTTATTTCTAACATTTTTGAGTGAAGTTTATCACACTTAGGAAATATACCTAGAACTACAAGAGACTCAAAACCATTATTATATCAACATTCAAAATATTTTTCTAAAGCAAGAAGATACACCTAGTTATTTTGGAAAGAAAGAAAACTACAATGTAGGCTATGACAAGAAATACGAGCAAACTAGACAACATTCATGAAGTAAAGTACTGAAATGAAATTGCAGAAAGGAGACTAATATAATCACATATTGCTGGTCCAAATGGCTAAACAAACTCTAACCACTTCATCCTTTAACTATCATACTTTTTAATCATCCATCTAATCATGACCCAATTATGCTTGTAAAAGCACTATTTTGTAGCAAGGAGGAGAAGGAGCTAAGGTGGCTTAGGAAGGTCTTGAACTCATGGATGCAGGGCCAAAGGTGTCTTGATGGTTATGGCAAGTCCAGATGAGGTTGATGATGGTTTTGGGGCTGAAGTTGAGACTAAACTATGTTATTACAGGGTCTGCTACAGGTTTCCTGTAGTGTTACAGAAAAGTCCTCAATTTCTATAGGAAACAGACCGAGGGAAATCAGAGGCCAAAAATGATGGATAAAAGTGTAGGGGAGGTGGAATGAAGGTGTAATATTATGGATGGAAGGTGGCAAACACATTGGCAAAGCTCAAAACCTCTTGCAAAGCCCATCTTGCACTTCTAGGGTGTATTATCCCAAATGGAATATTTTATGAATTTTGTCGGGAATTATTTCAACCATAAAATCACCAACATATTGTCGTGTAAAATAACTTCAGAAATTTAAGCCATTAGCATTATAAACAATTTTCATAACATCAAACACAATATTTATGGGAAAAAAGGAATTATAATCTGCAACTGAATAATAGACAATATTATTATGCAGAAGATCTCAGCCTTATTTTATTAATATAAAATTGTTGGTACAAGAACTGGAAATGGCTGAATTAATGGCCCAAGTAGACCTACAACAATGTTGCAATTGGCCTAAAAAAAACTGGAAATAAAATACAACCTGTGAATCCTGAATGGATCACCCAAGGGAAGAGATGGGCGCTTGCCCACTCTCACTAAATCACTCTGGGGTTTCCATCCTAGGGCTACGGATGAATTAGAGAACCACGTCTCAAACCTCTCACATAAGAAAATGATCTAATCCAAAGATATCTCTAAATGAACTTCACTTCTCCTTTTATAGATATGATGGATAGATCTCCAATAAAAGGAGAAGAGAAGGTCATTTGGAGATATTTGAATGACCTTTGCTTCTTCAAAAGTGACTCATCACCCAAAGTATCTCCCGTAGAGTGCCCTGGCTGCTCACCCCGCACACTTGAATACAACTTTGGCATATTGTCATCAACTCCGCATGAGTACTATTGCTCCCCAAAAGCATCCTCATATGATCACATGGATTCATCTGACGAAGAGTCCTCATCTTGGCATAGAGAAGAAATTTCCTTCTATTCTATCTCTACCACATCATCTGCATCACTCAAGCACGAGTGATCAGACCCCCAAGGTTCTTTGCAGATGAAGCAGAGTCCCTTCCTCCTTAGCTCATTTCTATTTCCTGATCCACCAAACTGGAGCAACTCCTCCCTCATCAACTGTCTCCTGAATAGCCTAATATTATGCTCAAGCAGCCCTTGGGCTAGATTATAAACAGCAGGTGAGACCAACTGCCCTCTCCTCCAA
This sequence comes from Pinus albicaulis, assembly GCA_034641835.2. Lineage (NCBI taxonomy): Eukaryota > Viridiplantae > Streptophyta > Pinopsida > Pinales > Pinaceae > Pinus > Pinus albicaulis. Next base: position 756,624,967 of record CM076571.1, on the reverse strand, counting down.
ATTATCAACACCCTGGTCTGCAAATTTTGGCAAATGGCCTTAAAGTCTCTTATACATGACGACATGATAGACTGCATGTGTGTTATAACTATGTTAGCATGATGTCTCCTAATGTTGAAGAATCATTGGAACATTTGAAGAATCAATCCATCACATTCAAGATCAAACATGATGCAATATCTTCTGAATGTGGCCATACCTCATAAAAACTCAAGCTTCTTCCCAAAGGTAGAGCCTACACTATTTTCCAAATCCTGAATGGTCCCTACCATCAGTTTGAAAAATCTCCTCATAATGTTATCAATGTAAGGGGATGTAGCGATGGTTAGTCTCATAATGTTGCTAAGACAAGATGCAACTGCAAGTGTGACCCCTCCACAATTTTCCTCCAAGAACATGGGTTGTATGAGAGAAATAATACATGGTTTTAAGGCCCAAATTAATTTTCTCCCATATCACTCTTTTACCTTGGAAAGGAGTTCATTAAGTTACTCAAGTTTGGAAATAATTGTCCATGTGATCTTCAATTGTTTCAAATATGTCCCAAACACAAGGATTTTTTGCCCCATCTCTGATTCTTTCTGTAGGTCCCTAGATTTCCCATTTTGAAGAATGGCATAGACCCCTTTTGAGAAAGGTCTATTATTCTACTTGGGTTCTTGGTCCATAGAAACATTGTGGTTCAAAGATTCAACGGCTGTGATTCCATGTGGGTTTAGGAGGTATTTTAAGAACCCCATGTTTATGGCAACGATACAAAGTTATGATAACAATGAAAGGTACCACAAAACACCCTATATACATCAATGCATTGTTGATTACAATACCCTACACCAACAGATAAATCTAGCTCGGACAGATAATTTAGGCTCTAGAAAATAAATTGGGCTCTAGCAAAATTATTTTTTCACAACAAGATGAATTCATCCAAGCAAATCAAAATAAAAAATGTTACCCCAGATGCAAGGGAATGATATCTCCTCAGCTCTGCGCTGACTCTGGAAATTTTGCAACTGTTAGAAATGTTGTTGTTGGCTGACTTCAGACTTCCAATTGGGCTACTTCTACTACTCAGAAAATTCTAGAAATTTGGGGAAGGTGATCCTTGCCCAAAAGCCACAAAAAGGTTTCCTTGAATTTCAACCTTCAAAATATGACCCTTTTCCTCCTAGCTCCTCTTGTTGTTGGTTGAGTAGGGATTCTGAATATGAGATGACCTACTATTCAGAAAATTCTTAGATTTTAACCACAGACTCTACTTAAAAAATCGAGAAAAACACATAAATGGTTTTCTCTAATTCCAACTTTCAGAATTTTCCCTTTTTTCCTAGCACCTATAACTGCTTGCTGAGTAGGGACTACGTAAATGGGCTTATCTTCTTCTCAGAAAATGTTAATATTTAAACCACAGAATATACTCAAAAAACCTAGAAAAACCCAGAAAAATATTGGGCAAACTCTAGCTTAATAATTTTGGCCCTCCACTATAAAGTTGGCCCACCAAAATGCTCTTCGGAAAAAAATTTTCACTAGCCGCTCCAATGGATTGGAAGAAACACCTACATCTAATGCTTAGAAAATTCTCAAAAATTACTCTCGAACTCCTCAAGCCAATCCGACTGAAACCCATAAATTTTTCGGCCAAATCACTATCCTCCAAAATTTACCCCAATAATCCCTACGCTCTCCCTATAGCTTTTGGATACACTGTCTACAAAATGATGAAAGAAATACTAAAAAAAACTCCAAATTTGAAACAAATAATCCCTCTTTCACTTCCTCTATCTCCCAGCTCAAATGGTTGAGACCTTCCTCTGCAACTAGGCTCAACTCTCCTCCTTTACGCTGGCCTAGAGACTGCCACGTTGCTCCAGAGATAGAATATCAATATCAGTGCTTGGAGGTTCACCTATAGCTAAAAGGATAATGAGCCTTGAAACCAATAATAGACACAAGAACCCATCTACGTCCTCTAGAAATATGCACTACCAACTGAGGCAACAAAATCTTGAAGCTAAAGATAAACAGCTCGAAAAACTGAGATCAGAATCAATGGTGTAATAATGCATGCAAAAGTAATAAACCTCTGATCTTATTCTGAATTTGATGTGCAGTAAAACCGTTGAACTTGGATTTTCTAGTAATTTGTAAATTAAACCCTCAGGCTAGAAAGATCACCAACTTTCATACCAATGTGATATCCCAAATAGAATATTTTATGAATTTTGTCAGAAATTAATTCAACCATAAAATCACCAGAAGATTTCGGTGTAAAATAACTTCATAAATTTAATTCGTTAACATTATAAAAAAAATTCATAACATCAACCACAATATTTGCGGAAAAAACGGAAACATAATATTCAACTGAATAATATACTATCGTAGTATGAAGAATATCTCGGCCTTATTTTATTAATATAAAAATGCTAGTACAAGAACTTGAAATGGCTTAAATAATGGCCTAAATAGATCTACAAAAATGTTGCAAATGGCCTCCAAAACAAACTGGAAATAAATTGCAAGATTTGAATCATGAATGGATCCACCAAGGTCTAATATTCCCAAAAGGGGAATGCAAAAATACAATGCAAAAAATCAAAAAAATAACACAGACTTGTTGTGACCAGCAA